>OMLC01042503.1:0-19655 GCA_900302585.1 Regalecus glesne | reverse complement strand
ATAGTGTACCGTTCCAAACTCAGGCTGCTAAAAATAAAAAGTTAAACCCCACCGAAATACCCGGCACATGTTCCTCCTTTACATAGTTCTGCTCTCAAAATACTAAGGGCTGATGCACCAAATGCCCCTCTTCAATGACATTGCCCCACTCATGCATTGTGAAGCTCATGCTCACTGTCACATTTTCCAACTGCGTCTGGGTTGGATAGGGGGTCCAGGTCAGCAAACAGGTTGAACCATGCAGAGAGGTCTTTTGAAGTCCCCGTCATCTCTGCAAAACCATTGGAACACAATAGATCCTGTTACCAGGTGAAAAGCTTTATACGGCCTCTCAAGCTATGGTGACATTCAAATGTTAAAAGGCAGTCTGTCTGTTCATTCATGGAAGGACTTTTACCCTACAAGCGCTTTCTCAAGTACCCATAAACATAGGCTTCAGCTGGAAACATGCATTTTTTTCTACTTCCATGAGTTACAGTCTTTTCTTTCAATTCTCTTCATGTGTTTTACTCATTTGGAGCAATCCTACCTTTCCCCGGAGGCCTGGAGGCTTTCTGATTGGCTCCAGATGATTTTTCCATTGCCATGGAGATGGGCTGTGGAATGCTGCTGGACCAATCTGGGATGGAGATGCAGATTTGGATTAATCAACGGGGGACACTAAACAGGTCACAGCATGATCCAACTCATAAATCATCATTTCTTTTACACAGCGAGGATGTGAACAGGCCACGTGTAATAGCCCCAAACACAGAAATGATCAAAATATCATGTAGCCTTGCAAACAAAAGAGCTTTAACATACCAAGATTGAGCTCATTAGTGAATTAAACCCAATTGGAATCATTGGTTGTTGAAGCTTTATTGTTGTAATTTTCTCAACAGGCAAATGGAAAGCAGCTATTGTGTTATTCATATCAAAAAAGGGGGGATAAAATGTTGCATCTTCATTTTATTATACATGGCCCAATCGGATCAAGTACAAGTATCATAACTTTTTTTTTTATATACTCTACCTCTTTCCAAGACTGATGTATTCAGAGAAAGAAAAATATAGTTATGAATTGAGGATCTTTGAGATGTACTCCACAGCAGATACACATGCAATGTGATTATATATATATATATTATATTGCCTCTTTATCATGTTATCCATCCATCCATTTATCCTAGTTCTCATTGGGCTTAAGGTGCGGATACACCCTTGAAAGGTCGTCAGTCCAACACAGGGTAGAGCAATTAGGGGAACAGGGTCTTGCTCAAGGAGAACTCGACACGCTTCTCTGGAGGTGCCGAAATCGCACCTGTAACCTTCCGATTGCCAGACAGCCACTCTACCCACTGAGCCATACTGCCTCTTTATCACCTGATCATATTTACAAATGAAATTATCCTTCCTCTATATTTTTCAAGCCACTCATCTCTAATTCCTGTTTTGAATAAATCATTTCTTTATTACCTGATTATTCTCACCTCAAAAGTATAAATCAGGACATATTGCCTGCGACTCCCATACTGTATAATGTGGGTGGTCCTCCAGGTGAAGTTTCTACTACCGCACTACATTTTAAATGCACATTCACTTATTTGTCACATTTTTTTGAGTGATGGAAAGCCACTTATATTAAAAAATGTACTTAGAAAGATCAAAAGAGCAATTCCGCAGCCGATCAATGCCAGGAGCTTACACTCAAGCCAGTAAATCATGTGCAAAGGGTTTAATTTACTCATAGCTGTACAGTGGAGCGCTATTCAGAGCCTGAATACAGACGGACAACAAAACCAGATGAAGTGCTGGCAGTCACTGCTCAGATCAGAACCAAATGGAAACAAATCTGCAATTAGGTAGGGGTAAGCAAATCTAATTGCCATGTTATAATAGCTCCTCTCAATTACTTAGACAGCTGTGGGTTGGACAAATCATTTCAAGTCTGCTTTTCTTCCAGTGTGGAAATAGTTGGCTTCAATGGGGAAAAAATGGCTCGATTAAGTTGTCTTTTTTTTGTGTGTGAATTTGTTACCACACCCATTCATGAATAGTCGATTGATTCAGGGCTCTAACTGTTTAATTTCCAGACATACTTACCTGACCACAGTGCTGAATTGAATTAGGCTAATGACAAATTGGCTCAATGCGTCACTTGAAACCTTTCTTTTTGTGAAGAAGAGGCTGAGTCACAGTGGGCAATTGGATTTAAATTCATTTTTGACATGTTGAATATCCAAACTAATACACGAATTAAACATATGCACGTACACATGCACATGTGCATGCACGGACACACACATGCACGTGGAGTGTTGCTTGACATCTGACCTAAAGATTGCAGGTTCTGGTCCAACAGGTGAGAGGGTAGAAAGAAGGAAGTGTTTTCCTCCTGCTGAGGCCCAATGGGTCCCCCTCTACCCAAAGATGCACTTGTGCCCTCCTCTGCTTCCCCAAACACATCGGTCCACTCCTGTGAGAACTCGCCCTCCTCCAGAGATGTACAGCCCAGGATCTCATTCAGCAGGACCATGCTCTCCTTCTCCGCTCCCTCTTGCGCCGCATTGGCTGAGAGGAGATCTTGAGGCCCTGGAAATAAGCAGTCTATTAAATTGAAAGCAAACTGGATTAAGAGGGCATAGAATCTTAAGATAGCTTCGACAGAGATGGAGTACAAGAAAAATCATTTGACTGATGTCAGTCAAACTCATGTCAAGGAGGGAGGACATCTGTCATTCCTCATGTGTCATTTGATTGCTTTTGTTCCCATCTTCAAATATGTGTCCAGAAACATTTGCAGGTAGCATTGCAAAATGAATAGTAGAGAAAAATAAAACACAAGTGGATAGATTTTGCCTGTGAATGATACTGAGGGCCTTCTGTTTTGGCTTGTAGCAGAAATATGGAGGACATGGGGCTTCATGGGTCTTTTACTTGAGGTAAATAATAATAATAATAATCATCATCATCATCATCATCCTCGGCAACATCATCTCCTTAATAGGATTGTATATGTTAATGAAATTTTAGAATGTAGATTTCCCAGATTTAGTCACCAGGCTCATTTTCATCTGTGGTCTCAATCAGTTAAGGCTTGTGTATCTTCCTCAAGAACACGTTGACACACTTTCTGAAGGGCCAGGGATCAAACCAACACTCCTCCAATTACTAGACAACAGCCCTACCTCCTGAGCAATGTCAGGCCCAATATATTATTAAAAAAAGCATAAAAAAGCAGCACATACAAACAAATGCATCAACGTTCTCTTTTACCTTCTTTGGGCTCATCATTGGTACTTTCATTTTCCAGTGAAATGAGTCTAGAAATGTGGAAATTGACAAATACATGAAGATCAATATGCTGCACACGCTGTATCTGCGATGCATGGTAGCTCGACACATACCTCAGCTTACTACAGACCCTTTTATTCAATCACTCTATCAGTTGAATCTTTTTTTTTCAGACACATAAGTCCATATAAAAAAAACGTAAAATATACGACACAGGTCAACAACATGAAAATATAGCTATGTCCAAAATTATTAAAACCTTTACAGACATTTGTTCCAATGTTCCCAGAAACAAGAGGAGTACCTTGTGTCACTTTATGTAGACTCAGTTAAAACCATTATGATTCCATTTTTTAAATTGATTAATCAACACATAAATTTGCGGGTAAAATTCCTAAACACAGCATGAAAAGTGGGCACGTCCTTAGTCACATACACATGATGACTTGCACTTGTCCATCTTGAGCAAGATTCTAAATGCATCATTATTGCTACCTGCAGCTTTTTCATTTCTGCTTTACTATAGCCGCACGAGAGGGGCTGTGGATGAGGGGGTACAATAGGTCCTAAAGAGGGCTGTGTGAACATCTTCTGCACACACATAAAATGTTCATGCCAGCATTTTGACTGGGCATGAAAGTTTGCAACACTGGTGCTGCATATCATTATCATCAAATGACCTCATTTTCTTATACCGATATGTTATAGCTATATGATCAGAACATGGATACTCTATAGGATATGGCCAATTTTTTCATTATTTTCAATTCCAAACATTTCCCTGCATATCCAATTCAATATACAACCCTGAACTTTTTTATGTGCCAGCTTCTACTTACATGTCCTCTTATCAATACAACCAATTCAGAATGCATGGTGGGACAGGCCCAATACTTCAGATCCCTCTGTTTTCCTTTTGTATTTACCTACTACTAGACCTTTTATGCACAATTTTACAAGTCTTATGTGATGTCTGTGAGCAAGCCACCATGACAACTTCATTAAATGTCCAAAATTATGTTATATATGTAAAAACTTGCTGACATTTATTTCAGCATCTGTGATACATCCTCTGCACCATTGCACTTCATTGCCTCTTATTTCCCCTGCAGACAGTCAATCCTTGTGTATATATCTAAGCATTGCTGTATCGTTAGTTTAGGTTAAGTACACTGTGAGAGCCGTGAAACCAGAGTCGAAATCCAGGTAGTGCAATCCTGCACGGCCAATGAACTTGATTCTGATTATTTAGCTTGATAAACTGATTCTAATTAGCATTGTCTTCTCTGTTTTCAGTGTCCACTGTTCAGCAGAAAAGATCAGCCTACTTGCATGTGCACACACCAAAGTAAGCAGATTTTTTTTTCTTTTTTTAAAAACTTACTGTTTGTCTGAGGTCTCAGCTTTCTCTCCATCAGTCTTTGGCTTGGCCTTGGTTTTTTTCTTCCCCTTCCTCTTAGCTAGTTTGTCCATGGGATCTTGAAGGCCCTGTGGAAACAAACAAGTCATGCAAAATAAAGTGTTCCTTAAAATGTAGAACTACATCTGAAAATGGCCGAGACACTACAGTTCCCAGCTATGAAGAACATAACGCAATCTGACCTTTAATGTGGAAAACTCGTAGTGCTGACAGCCCTTGAAGCTTTCATGAATGGCAGCCATAGTGTGAGATGTCTTTTCCCAGAAGTGCAAAAGTGTTGTCTGGGACATGATTAGAAAAAAAAGGACAAGGTCAAACATTCATTTTGTCTTTGTTGATCATATTTCATATTTCTCTTAGGGACATTGAAAATCAACTGGTCTAAAAGACTGGTCTAAAAGCCAGTCAATCAAACTATAAAGATGAAAGAAACATTTACTCAGTGCTGTGACAGCAGCAGAGAGACTTAAACCTTGAGCCATGTCAAAGGAAGGGAAGCATGTCTCTTAATGATACCATCTCCAGATTAACTTGACAAAATGGTGGTCCTCATTCTGTCTTAATAGATCCCCAAACTGGTCTAAAAAAGGACAAGGTCAAACATTCATTTTGTCTTTGTTGATCATATTTCTCTTAGGGACATTGAAAATCAACTGGTCTACTGCTTGCGACTGGCAAACGACAGGTTCTCAGATACCTTGACAGCCTTTGGAAGAGTCACAAACGAGTTGAACATTTGGGCTGTGTTTTGGATCGCTTTCCTTCTGTTTGTGCTCCCCCTCAGTTGAACACCATGTGGTTGAGCCATGGAAACACACACCATTTGAAATAAATGGACTGTGCATACAAATGACTGTGGTGTGTGGTGTACCTGGTATGTGGCTAAAACGTGAGATAGGAGGTTGCAGCGGCTGGCTCCTAGCAAGTCAACTTTTTGGCACACATCATTCTTCAGTTTGTCAAAGCTTGTTTTGGAAGTGCGCACCTGGGCTTGAACCTGAGATAGAGTGGAGATAGGAAAGTATGCTCAAGTGAAAATAAGGTCCAACAACCTTCCATTATATCCCCAATGGGTGCTAAGGGTGAACAAGGGCACTGGAGTTCGGTTTTGTGCACGTTTGAGCACGTTATGATCACATGTAAGTGGTGTGGAGCGAACCTGGTGGTTGTTGCATTGTAGTTTGTAACCAGCAGACTAATATTTAATGGTGTGTCATGTCCTTAATGGCATTTTTCTTTTATTCAATAAGGTGTGTGCAGAGACCATTACTTTCAGGATCACAACTCATCAAAATGGCCAGCTTAGCCAGGCCAAACTTGAATTACAGTTATACATTTTACTGCTGTTTCATTTCAGATAGCAGAGGCACAAGATGTACACACAGGAAGTCCAGTCAATCCTTTAGATATCCTTGTCTGACTCGCTTCACCATTCAATGTAATAAAAAGCTCGAGGACTGATTCCAAACACCAACAAATCTGAATTAGATTTTACGGCACATATTTTCCAGTTGGGCTTTTAAAAGCATCTTTTGACAAGGAGTAGACAGTAGCATACTCTTTTTGCTAGCTCTCCTGAAAAGTTTGAAGTGTAAAGCTAGATTATTTTTTTTATGCTTATGTAGAAGTATGGTTGTCATAGCGTCCGGGAGGGCATGGGTTGAATAGCTATGTGTTAGTCTAATGGACAGAATGAATGAAACAGAGGGGGGGCTACGGTATTTATTGATTTTATCATATCAATTTGTGCAACCCAAATGAATATCAGGGCTAAAAGAGAGTTTTAGGTTCAGTGCTAACAAATCAGCTGTCTTCAGCAGCCGGAGATGAGCGGACACAAACGACTGACCATAGGAATCCATTGAATAGACATGCCGTTCACTCCTACTCGAGTTTACATTTCCAGAACACCTATGCGTTACCTTAACTTGACTTCATATTGCAGAGTTAATTTAGTTTAATAGTACCGTTTGGTGAGAATCACATGGTGCTTGCCTATGTTGTCCAGGCTCAACTTAATGGTTTAGATGTGATGCTAACTATTCGGTTCTCACCATCCAAAGAACAAGCACTGAGTTGCTTTGGATAACACTGTTAGCCGAGTGGTAAAGACAGACATGCACCGACCCCCATGCACACTAATACTATCTTAAATGTTTTATGACATTCTTTCTCAACCTGTGGATTGTGTTGGCCTCACAGCGCCATCTTGTGGGCCACAGTGACAATTGTGCTGCCGAATGGTTAGATTAAAATTAAGTTTATTTTTGATCATTTACAAAGTAAGTTATTTTTGTACCCAATATGCTCAAAAAATCCCATAAGTAAATAAATAAAAACTTCAAATTGAAATGCACCATCTCAATGACCAGTTACGATTGAACATGACATCAAGTAGACAAATGTGTTTTTGACTGTTAGCTAGCAAACGTTCAATCGGATGCAGTTACGCAAAACAGACAACAAATAATAACAAACAAACTAAGAATAAAATTAACCAACCTAGACCGGAAAAGCTCCAAATGTGTGGTGAGGAAATATGACCGACCCTGAAACTATTAATTTCGGATTCATAGTGATAAGCATGACAGTGTGTTGAATATGGCGAAAACCGGTCAAATGAGGTGATAAACCATCGAAGCTCCCGAGACACTTAAACAACACAGCACAGGAGACGTGTTGGCGAAGCCAAAAAAGGCAATTTCCTGTGGAAAAGTAAAGCTTCAGACCCATTAGAGAGTAATCATAAATTTAGCAACTCAATCGGGAGCTAGCTATATGGTTGCCGATTGTGTAGCTCGTAGCATGAAACTCTACCATTCCATAGGAGCTTACCGTGCATGGCGCTGTGGATATGTGGCGAGAGTTAATGGAGGAGGCAACTGCAACCAAAATCAAATCCACACCAATTGCCGTGAGCAGATTAATTGTTGCCATGGGTGATCACATAGATGACATAGGATCCCAGCTTGTACTAAGAATAAAGGCAAGCTCATACTTTTCCATACGAGTGGAATTACTCGAGCGATGCCGCTCTATTGTTGGTGTTTGTAAGGTATAACTGTAGAAACAGTCATTGTAACAAGGATCTGCTGTTTTGCAAAGAGCTTGCCATGAGAACAGCAGATAATGTAATGCTCTGCCTCGATGATTATGTCAACAAAAAAGGTCTTGATTAGAAATACTATACAGGTGTTTGCACAGATGGAGCTGCATCACCGACAGGAATACTTCCTGGTGTTGTCAAATAAATCCAATAGAGGGCGCCAGACGTCAAATGGAGGCACTGTTTCTTACATAGGGAAAATTTAGCAACCAAGCTGATGTCAGCAGAGGGCTGTGTAAACTGTTATGTTATTTGAGAAAATGCACTCCACACTCGAGGTGTTTTGTTGCTCTGTGTGGAAAAAAAGTGATGCAGATCATTCGCAGCTCTTGTACCATGGTGAAGAAAGATGGCTTTCTAGACTCAAGAAAGAATGTGTGCTTAATCCTCCTTTTGAACCAAGAAATGAGTACATTTCTGGAAGAGCAGCATCCCCCTCCTGCTGATTATTGCACTGATCATAGCTATGGTGCATAATTGGCCTGCTTATCAGATATTTATTGACCAAATCAATATATCAATGCAATGCAAATTCAACATACTGTTTTTTTGTTCCAGACAACGTTGAGGTCTTCAACAACATGTTTGATCGTACAAACCTCTACTAAATGCTCTCCAGGCACTGCAGCGTCCCATTGTTCCAACACAATAGGATGCGTTAAATGCAGAGGACAAATTCCCTTTTAAGAATACAATGACCAAATAAAAAGTGTTTCTTTCCCCTTCCTTGTTGTTAAGGATGGGACTGCAGTATGAGCCAAGGCACTCCACTGCACATTGAATTAAGTAGAATTTTACTTTTTTTAATTTACAGAGCTAATTGGGCGAAAACGGGAGGTTTTATTTTGCACCCATGAGATGCTGCTAAAGGCAAAAAAAGTGAAAACGTTGGACTTAACAAATATGCATAAACACTGCCTGCTGTTGAATTGATCTGTATTCACCTTCTGGCAAGCTCTGCATTTGTTGTGCAGAGTTTGTTTACATTGTGCAGGAAAAACCGGTGTTTGTAAGATATACGATGATGATATAATGTATCTCTGGCGGCTTTGTATTTTTCTATAGGCCATGAATCATCTCCTCAGATATTATGGGAAATCTTTGACCATAGACAAATATCTGGATTCATTATAAGGTGTAATCTAATCTTCTCACTGATGGTCTGATTTCTTTAGATTGATCATATCGAGAGATCAGAATCAAAGAGACTGATGAATAAATGGGTGAAAAACTCCTCCTAACAGCTTTAAGCATGCCAAAGTAGAACAATAATGATACACCAAGAAGTTCAATATGTGATGACCCAATGCCACATACGCACCTTGCGGAACTTCTCCATCTGCTTGGATGTGTCAGGATCCAGCTCTTGAGACACATCCTTCATCCAGAGCAGCGCTCCACGGTACTCAGTCCTGGACTGTTCCATGCGATTTACTGTCAGCCAGGTGTCTGAAATGGCTCGATAGCGAAACGTCTCAACCTCCTGATATAGGCGGCACAGAGGGTTACGCAGTGCCAGCCTGTTGAGCGGAAACACAAAACAAAACAGGACAACACATGTTAAGATTGCACTATATCAGACATCGATGGATCCCAGAGAAAATTGACTCCGCGAGTAAAACAGAAACAACTCAGTTCAATTGGATTTACTTTCATCATCATTTTAATCTTTCTTGTCATCAGGAATGTGTGCACAGACAACAAAACATAGATTTGCAGGATTTCAAGATGATGCAAATTTTGGTCAAGTAAGTGAAAAATTAAGGTGCAATGAGGCATTCTTGGGCACTATTGCTACTTCTAATAAAAGCGATATAGCTAAAAAATACTCACTCATAAACATAAGATGAAAAAGTAAGACTAAGTAAATAAGCTTCAATCGTCATAGTACATACATTAAATGAAATTTAGCCTCCACACTTAACTCTTCCTATTGTACTGAAGCAATGAAGCGATATAGCACTTGGAGACCAACTCCAGTTCGTTATCCTTTTGCCTTGGTCAAGGACACAGTCAGCAGTGATATCCCTAACATGCATGTCTTATTAATGGTGGGAGGAAACTGGTGAACCCACAGGAAACCCACACAGACACGGGGAAAACATGCAAACTGCACATGGAAACGGCCTGGGATAGGATTAAAACTGGGGACCTTCTTGTTGTGAAGCAAAGGTGCTAACAGCTGCACCTACATGGCAGCCATAGGGGAGTAAAAGGAGCATTATTAGTACAAAGATGTATGTGTGTGGCCTGGAGTACCTCTGCTGTGAAGAGAAGCAGAGGGCTTTCCCGGTGGCTTGCATAATCTTGCCAGCCCTGGTCCTGTCCTGGGAGCCCCGGGAGCGCAGAAAACGCCCCAGTTCATTCTCCTCTTGGGAGAGAGCTGTGTTGGACAAGATGGTGAGATTAGCCTGAAGTCATTCAGTCTGCTTGAAGATCTCATATCATATATCATTAGTAAAAATCACAATAGGGGTTACTAGGTTGCGCTGAATTAAACATTCCCCACCCGCTTGTTTTGCCTCAACCCCATAGTCTTAGCTCGCACTTACAGTCTTCATCAAACTGTGTTTACATTGTTACATTGTATATAATTTAATGTAATGTAATGGCCGTCTGGTCTATACATCTTCCTATCTCAACCATGAGTGGCCCTGTATACATGAATAGACTAAACATCTTAGTGTTAAACTCAGCCTCCTTATCTGGACATGAGCAGACCCTGTTTCTAGTATATTTATAGGCATGAGGCATTATCAAACTTGTTACTCTTAAATGGAATGGCTTCTCATGGTAAATGTTGAAAAGTCATTTAACTACCCCTCAATTTCTGCAGCTCATGCATTGCTGAGAGTGTGTGGATTTTAGCTGTGCCAATTCCCTAAATTGTAAAAATGAATTTACCACAGATTCTCCTCTGGTACTGCTCAATCACCTTCAGTAGCTCCATGCATGTTCTCTGGATGGAATGGAAGACCTGCAGAGCCACAGGAGAACACAACGTGAAAGTAGATGAATCCAGGGGTTGTCAGATATATCTGTGGGCCAGACCATGAAATAATCACGTACTACTAAGGTATGATCTCCAAATCACCTGGCTTTTATATGCTTCTGTATGCATTTGCCCAATTCTGTTGCCTTTTGAGCATGGCCTTGTGTTCAGCTATCAATAAAGAAGAAAATAGACCTTGAAGTACACACTTGTGATACTGCCTGTAAACATTGGCTTTTAAAAAGGAGTCATAAAATTGAAACCCAATGTTTAATATTCTCACTGACATCTTCTACTTCGGACCATTTCTAGTGAATTAAAATATGGGGAGATTATCTATAGTCCTCGTCTCGTTGGAATTCCTGTGGAACTCCCTCAAGGATGTCTGGGGGGTTACCTGACCCTACCTTGAGAACCATCAATCAAAACAATGACAAAAGAGAAGGTTATTTTCAGTAAAGGTGAATGGACATACTGCACAGTAGACAAGGAGGATAGGAGAACATCTGTCATGTCTCACGATTGACAGTGTCTTTACACTTCAGGATGAGTGAGCAACTAGCTAGTTTTCTGTTATAACAGAGGAAATAAGGGTGGGGGTTGATCACAGGCCGACAGAAAGATGTATATGTAAGGATCTCAACCACTGTACCAAACCCACTCTTGACACATGTCTATCATATTTAAACAATAAAGACTACGCAATGGTCACCTTTATGGCTGACCTACACACTGCATAATTAGTAGGTCATTTAAACATAGAAACTTAAAAAGGGAAAAACTGAAACCGCTTTAAGAAAATAAAAAAACATCCTTGCTTATTTTGATGGTTTTTTGTTTGATGATGACCCCTGACTGGATTTGATGGCCTAATTTGGCCTTGGCTTTGATCAACAGTTCATTTGTAAGAGAGAAAACTGTCTTTGAGGCCTTCTCACCTCGAGCTTGGCATCCAGATCTGCGTCTGATGCCACCACGTGCTCATCCTCCTTCTTCCCTGTGACCTTGATGAGTGTCTGCTTGGTTTTCCAGTACTTCTGCTGAAACTTTTTCACCACAGAGGAGTCTTGGCCTTGGATCAAACGGTCTAGACAGTCCCGGGAGTAGCCACTGCAGTGGCAGAGAAATTAGTTTGTGCTGTGACTGAAGTTTTTACCTGGATAAAAGCTGAGTTACTCCTCTGCATTAATCAGTGAGGTAAATAACAATACATGTAAAGTTATACTTACAAATTTCCTCCCTCCATTTTTCAAAGATCACCTATGAGCAAAAAATCAGGATGGAAAGAATGCAAGTCACCCTCTCTTCCATGGTGTAAAATGAGCTTAATAAAACTGCTGTAGCGATCTATAGGCAGTTGTGTTGTGAATTGAAGTGTTGCTTGGATAATTCGTCAGTCGATCAATGAACCCAGATGGGGTCAGATATTAACCATGAAATGAGGTGGCTGCCGATAAATTAGTTGGACTCGATATATTATCCGAGCGCGCCACCTAGTGTCCATTCTCATCAGAACATTTGAAAATCGTCGATAGGTTGGTTAAGTGTCACGATTCTCCTGTTTAGGTTAACCTACTGTGTAATTAGACCCGCACGCTTCCCAGCTCTGATCGATACCACGGAGCTTGGTGATGCTGATCAATTTGACACAAAAATGAAGAAACTGATGCGTCTGAATCTTCTCAAACACACTGCACCACACCAGAGAACAGCGCATCTACTGACTCACTACATGGAAACCGGACTAAACCCCCCCCCATACCTCCCTCCTTTCGACCTAGAATAATGTAAAATCGTTGCCTGTAAAAGACGGGCAAAGACACGATTTTGACGGACTCACCTTGCGGTGCCAATCACACACGACGTGGAAAGGTCCTCATGGTCTCTCGTCATCGCCACACCGACGCTAGCCTCCCCAGGAGGGTCAACTCGCCCACAGGCCTGCTTGTATGTTTGAACAGCTGTTTGTTCTCCTGCATGGAGATGGATGACGTCACTCCACCGTCTACAGTGGGTGCCGGCGCCCATCGCGTTCAAATATTTACCCCACGCAAACAATCGGGGTGGATGGGGAAAAGGCATGGGCACGGCGTTGAGCTGGCCTTTCTATGACGAGTAGATCTGTATATCTGAAACATTTTGGATTAAGAAAAAAAAACATAATAGTTTTATAAAAACAGATGAAATCATGATTTTTTTTGGGGGGGGGTCTTTCTATTCAAAGCTTTTCAAGCACACAACGTCAAAACACTGAATTTTTAACCAGTGATCATATTCAGATCAATAAAGTAAGATTTGATTGTTATACATGCATGCATATAGTTAAAACGTTAGATGAGAGATGGTCGTCTGGGAGCAAGGTTGGGAGTACAGGAATCATTTTACTTAAAATATTGTGAAATGCATTCATTGTTTTTAGAATTATTCGTATGTGTTGCAAATGTGCGTTGACGACTGTCCACCCACCCATCCCTGTACAAATTATAAGGAGCAATCGTCACCTGCACGTACATTGTGTGCAGTTCCGCTTAAGTCCGTAGGGTGACGCTAAAACATCACAGACGGACTTTACATAAGCCTACTTTTTACCCTTTCCCGAAGTTCATCTGTTGACTGCTGTTGACGTCTTAACAATAGACCACATCTGGTCTAAAAAAAAATACAATTAATTATTACTATTCTCCAAGTCATTTGACCTCTGAACCTTTTTATTTGCAGCACAGCACGAGAGAGATAAATTATGTGTTCAATAAATAGGCTTAAATTTGACCTATACTTGAAATGTTAATTAATATAGTTAATATTAATTAATATAAACATATAATATAATATAATTTACAAGTTCTCCTGCTTCCTATGGCACCGTAGTATCGCGGTCAAGTTTTAGACACAAGTGGCTAAGGCATCTCCTAAAAACACCCTATCTTTCTAATGACTTGTGTCCTTCCCCTTACATGATCCTTGTGCCTTATCCCGGAGTCTGTCCAAGATGATATCAAAGCAATTTCTGTTCATTTAAGCGAGATAGGAAAACCATTAGAGTCTTAAATTGACCTAAGTGATTCTGTCTAGGGTGTAATTCAATCAGGCCAGATTCAGAGGAAATCCTTTGTGATCTTGATCACAAAGGTCCTTCATGGTTGATTTTGTCAGACTTCTTTACTGGAACCCATGCTTTCATGCATCTTAGAGGCTTTGGTATTACCAATACGCCCATTTCTCTTTTGGTATCAGTCACTAGTAAATGTCAAAATGACCAATCTATTACTGCCCCAGCCTGTAAAGTCTCAATTATTTTTTTCTCATTGAGTGTTCTTGAGTTTATACAACAAAATGCATCTGATACTGGGTGTCTCAATACACCAAAAAGCCTTAATTTTGCTGCTGGAGCTTTAAATGGACTGTTGTATCTGCTTGTAGTCTTCCTATATTTCATATATTTATCTGGTTTTGCGATATTGCCAGTAACTGAATCAGTTCTCTACACGTTATAATGAAGGGCATAAACACTGTGTCATATGTTGATGCTGATGCCAAAGACACCTTTTGGCATCAGTATGGACCAATAGACTCCATTGAGAAACTTCTGGCCTGATATTCAAATATTGATGAGCAACATGTCAGATGGTGGTTAGGTTGTGGGATTAAGGTTAAGCAGTGGTTAACTCTATATCTTGCAGAGACATGTGACAGGTATGCCATGTGGGATATATCAGTGCTTTAGCAAAAAGTGTCAATTTGGGAAATTTTGTGGTGAAAATGGGGCCAGAAGGACGAGAGCTTATGTTGTTTAGGGTAGTTTTGAATGTGTTAATACTTAACAGTAAGAACAAAACTAGACTTCCGGTATAAAGTCTTAACTGTGGCTGCTGAAGCCTCGTGATGCTGAAAGCACCAAGGAAGTACCGCGATGCTGTGCTGAAAGTGCACAGGGAAGCTTTGAAGGTGGACAGAAATTGGTTTTCAGATTTAACTTTTCATCTCGAATCACCTTGAAAGCTTTTGGGTTGTTTTTGTGTGAATGTGTGTGTGTGTGTGGAGGGGGTATTTTTAAGGGCCGGCATGGCTCGGTGGGTAGAGTGGTTTCAGTTGTGATCAGAAGGTTGCATCACAAAAGGAGGTGAATCTGTTCAACTGGATCAGAAGTTTATGGAGATACGTATCTCCATAAACTTCTGATCCAGTTGAACAGATTCACCTCCTTTTTGTGATTTCCCTACCTGGATTATTGAGCATGCATCACGTCAGAAGGTTGCAGTTTCGATCCCCACACCTGCAGAGAAGTGTGTCCTTGAGCAAGACACTGTTCCCCTAATTGCTCTGCTCTGTGATAGGCTGGTGACCCTTCAAGGGTGTGTCCCCACCTTTCGCCCAATGAGAACTGAGATAGGCTCCAGTTTCTTCACGACCCGACTTCAGATAAGAGGTTGACGATGGATGGATGGATGGATGGATGGATGGATGGATGGATGGATGGATGGATGGATGGATGGATGGATGGATGGATGGATGGATGGATGGGTTGTTTTTAAATGACTGTTGTTTTCAAACCATCCATAGCTCTTCATTTTTTATGTCTGCAATTGGCAAAATGACAGCAATAAGAATGCATTAAGCTACTTGTTGAGTCATGCAAGGTATGCAATCTGGAACAGGAGGAATGATGCTAATTTTGAGGAAAAGAGACCAAATGTTTAGACTCTATCTAAATCCTGTCAGAGGAGATGTTGGCTTGATGTGCATGTGCTTAGCAAACAGATTGTTTGTGAAAAAAAGGGGAAAGACAGTTAGTTGATTGTCCTCAATGATGTTGGCATCTTGAAGTTTAACTTTTACCTTCTTCACTTGACGTGAAATGAGTGACGGCTGAAGTAACACGTGATGTTAGGAAATATAATAAGTGGAAGTTTATTCATACAGCACTCTTAAAAGCACTTTAAGTACAATCAATCAAAATGAGAGTAAATAGATATCATTCATGAAATGAAAATTAAAGATGACAGAAAGAAACAGAACAAGCTAAAACCCAACCACAACAGGCCTATAAAAAAGCTTGCTTAAAAGGATATGTTTTTAAACCGACTTTAAACAAAGCAAAGATTCTACAAATCTAATAGATTGGGGAAGATTATTCCATAGATTTGGGGCTAAAACTGCGAAGGTGCAGTCAGCTTCTGTTTTGTAGTCGGAGTGGGAATGAGTGAAGAGTGAGGACATCAGATTATGATATATTGTTATTATTATTATTATCATCGTTATATTTCAACTCAAGGCAATTTTATTTGTATAGCCCATTATCACAAATTGACAATTTGCTTCAGTGGACTTCAATTAACACAGCATCCTGTCCTTAAACGGCATTTCAATTTCATTCTGGCCTAAAAATCAATTTCAGACCGACACTGAGCAATTTGTCCACCCACCCAAATACACCCAGCCCCCTTGGAGAACGCCTACCCTGACCTCAAAATTGCTTAATTGGCTCTTTCCCTCCACAATAATGTGTGATGTTAGGGAACCATGGCATTGGAATTCATTCAGCCTCCATAAAGGATCCCTTGCCTAGTGGGTATTCTGGTCAAAGACTATGACTGAAAACAGTCCACAGGATCAAAAGTGTCTTTTGCTTGAAGGACTCAATGAGAATATATCAGCCTTTGCATGTTGCTACAAAATGGTGGACGACCCCCCCCCACACACACACACGCACACACCTCTCTTTTCCTTGCATGTGCTCTCTGCTCCGTCTGTGGCCAGTAACGCGGCGGAACACATTTAGATCCTGAGTGGAACTCCTCAGTGCCCACTCATCACTCTGCGTGGTGTTTGAAGATTACCCTGCTCACAGACATCCTCACTGGGCATCCAGGCAGCTTAGAGGCCAAAATCCATAATCCCTTACCCTTCATGGGAATTCTCCATGCACTTCAACATGCTGAAATAAATGCAGCCCCGTTGCAGCAGCCGCTTATGGTCGAAGAACGAGTGCAGCCACGGGCCAAGATAGATGGATGTCATGTCTTGTTGAATGGAGAAGTGTGTGGCAGAAATCAGATTCAAAAACAAGTTGTCTCTGTTGAGCAGTTACGGCAATCTGACTTTTACCCAAAGAGCTTGTTAGAAATGCTTCCCCTGCCATTTATCTTGTTGATTATGAGCCAGGCCGGCATGGCTCAGGGGGTAGAGCGGGTTGTCTTGTGATCGGATGGTCACTGGTTCAGTGGCCGGCTCCTTCAGAAAATGAGTCATAACGTCCTTGAGCAAGACACCGAACCCCCAACTGCTCCCCGGGCACTCAAGCTGTTCACTGCCCCTAGACAATAGGATGGATTGAATTCAGAGGAAAAAAATCCTCGCAAGGATACAATGACCAAATAAAGTGGCTTTCCTTTCCTTTGACGGTGTGCTATGAACACATACCTTAATAACAAACCCCCCTCCCCCCAAAAACAAAAAAAATCCATCCAAATCAAAATAAACAGCCTGCAGTTCGCTTCCTCCATCTGTTTTCTATTTTTTTAAATGTATTTTCACTATTTTGGAAGAAAATTTTCAGTCAGCACACTTGGCAATTGCTCTAAAAAGCCTTCATACCATAGAAAATATGTTTCGGTATGACTATGGGTTCCTGGGTGCTGCCAGCAGTTTGAATCACACTTAGTTGCACAGCCAATAATCACAGGCCCTCTGGATGTTATTGCTATATTAAAGACTATAAGCCAGTGGTATCACTTGGCTTGGTAATCTGCATTGCCAAATGATATGGGGAATTCAACTGTTTTAAGTATATGATTGATGAAGGGATAGTTTGGTGATTTTTTTCTTGTTCCTCCGGGCAACCACCCTAGAGCTTTGCTAGCCTGCTGTGCTAAAACCGACTTAACAGCTTGGAGAGTTCTGTGTGTCTGTGTGTGTCTGTGTGTGTGCCACAATCTGCACCACACCACACACAACAAACCTCTCCCCCTCCTCTCGAAAGCAGCTCTTTACTGTAAATCCTCCTGAAGTATTTTTCTCCTTGTCGATCTCGTAAATAATAAGGGGTCAAGTATAGAGATGGTCCAAACTGATTCATGTCTCCCATTGTAATGGTGGTCTGTAGCACAGCACCATCCATAAGCACACGGTTGGGTGGGACGATAATTCAATGTGATCATGTACCGGTATTTGGATGAAATCCAGATATTGTCAGAGTTTGCTGCACAACTTGGCTGTGTAAATGAATGATAATGACCCAATCTGTTCCATAAGATTTGGATGTTTCAGGAACTGAGATCTGAAATACTTGATGGAGTCTTACTTGAAAACTAATTTTAGCTGTACGCTTTAGATTACCAAACTGTTCAACGTGATCACAGAAAGCTGAATCGATTCATCTGGACATGTTTAGCGGGAGGAGAAACCTCGCGGCACTCATCTAAGTGACAAGTTAACAGTCATCCCAATTATCCAATTTCTTTCCTTCATAATGTTTTCCATCTCTTGACCATTTTCCTCTACTGGTCAGGACCCACTCGGTGTATGAGCAACAACCATGGTATTAAGCTCAAACCAAGTTATGAGCTACTCGGGGACAAACTGCACTAAATTGCCTGCAAACTGGTTGGATTGTAACTATAAACAAACTGTGCGTGTGGTTGTCCTACCCGGCACTAGGAAGCTCCATCTTTAGCGTTTGGCATGCTCCATGGCACCGAACGCTCAGGGCAGAGCGTGTCACCGAGTTGGCATAGCTCAGAACCCATTCAAGGTTACTCTTTGATTTAATGGTGATGCATTTTTAAAAACTGCACCATCCCTCTTTCTCTCTGCGACGCCCCTAGTCCATCTCTGACACAATCACTGGCTGTTCATCTCCCCTTAGCTGTGGAGGCACTAGGAGAAGGTTGCTAAACACACACACACACACACACACACACACACACAAGACAGACACAAATAACTTTAAGGAAATCACCTACAGAGGGGAGAGTGCTCTACCAACGAGGAAGAAAACAATACAGTAATTTAAGTGATTTCTTTTAATCTTGGGCAGTACAAGATTGTTTCATGCAATCATCAGCTGCCACTTTCAATCATTTGGCAACTGACGATTGCATGAAACAGAAAACAGTCTTGTACTGCACAAGACTCAAAGATATTCCTTGCGACCACTCAAGGTGCTTCACAATTAAGACATCAAATCTACCGAGCCACCGCTCCGGGATATGAGCCGTCTTTCGCTTAACTTCCAATATGGCCCTCGATCCCAAAAGTGATGGTTACAACCGGTTCGAATTAAAAAAGGGTGTGCTTAGAAGACAACACATGTGCTTCAAAAAATGGATCAGGCAATACTAAGTAAAACACGGAGAGCATTTCCTTTGTTTCATGTACCACATCTGTTCAGCTATACTTACTTAGTTGAAACGGTTTTAGACCTGGTAATGGGAAGTATTGACAATGAATTCGTACGTTGATGGAGTCGTCCATGCTTTGATTAGGGCAGGTAAGTCGTGCTCTGTGGCCTTGTAATGGGACATCTCATAAACGATTTTTAGATACCAAAAAACATCGTTTCGTTGTCAATTTTTGATTAATGACGCCAATGTTCCAATTTCTAGAACGCTTATTCAAAAACCGTGAGTCGTAACTTCGAGTCATAGGTCATGACGGTTGTCTGAGTCGGTATCCCACAATGCATAGCACGCTTACGTCAAAATCTATTTTTAGTATCTGAAGAAAGCCCTACAGGATTATTTCGTTACTTATTTGATGAACATTCTCCCTTCTGTTGGTGGTTTCCTTGAAGAAGTTATATATATATATATATATATATATATATATATATATATATATATATATATATATGTGTGTGTATA
>OMLC01042502.1:0-18886 GCA_900302585.1 Regalecus glesne | reverse complement strand
CTTGACAGGTCACCACTCCTTCTCAGGGCAAGCGTAGGGGATTAAGGCCAGATGGCTTTCCTGCCCCCAAATGTTGGGTTCAAACCCACAGCCTCTGGCTTGTTAGAGGTACACGCTTAACCTATGGGGTGATATATGATTTTAATAGTCAAATTTCTCAGCCTCTTTCAGGAACGGTATTGATACTTCTGAACACTCAAAATCTTGCTCTCAGAGCATAAAAGAGGATCAAAATGTAAAGGTCTTTAAATTTGCGTAACTTTTTCTCCATGCTGGAGTGGTTTCTCTTCTTCTTTCAGTCATGATGTAAACCATCTTATTTAAAATAAATGTATTGAATAAAACGAAATACAGTGCCATGAAAAAATAATCACCCCCTTTCTGATTATCTCTTTTTTTTTGCATAATTGTCACCCTTACTTCAGATCTTCATACGAAATGTATGATATAGAATATAAGATGAAGAACCCGAATAAACCAAAATCCAGTTAATAGATATATATTTTTTAATTTAAGGTAAGAATTTGTCCAATACCAATTGACCCTTTTGAAAAAGTAATTGCCCCCTCAGATACATCATTGTTCGGCAGAGCGATTGTGTTACTTCAGTGACGTTGTTGGTCATCTGATCCAGTGCACCTATTCCATCAGTGATCACTCAGTTAGGCACACCAAACACGATGACTCAGTCAGTCAGAGACATTTGTGTTTTTAGGGGTGGTCCAGCCAAAAACGAACCCACAAACTGGTATTTTTAATCTATAGCATAATCTCACCCCTGGATAACTGCTATACTGCACAGCAGGAGCAATTTGTCATTCGTCAGTCAGGGAGCCAATCAGGGCCATGCGTACTTGTTTTTCTGTTCAGGAGGGTTGCTACAACCAAAGTGAGACAGACACGAGAGCATTTATCTTCAGAAAAAAGACAAATGGTACCTTAAAGGTAATTCCTGCTGTTCTTATGATAGCAAATGCTTTTTATCTTATCTCTACAGGAGTGCAGTAAACCAAGGGAGGCCTTTGGCTTTGAACAGGCTGTGAGGGAATATACTCTGCAGAGCTTTGGAGAGATGGCGGATCACTTCAAGTCTGACTACTTCAACATGCCTGTCCATGTATGTAAAATATGGTCACACACTGTTAGCGTGGATAAATGAGTGAACATAAGCATATAAAAATGCCCTATATAGTGTGTGGCCCGCCCACAGTGTTGCACTTGAATATGTGTACCTTTAAAAAAAATGTTTCATCAAGGGAAGGTTTTTTGAGAACAATCTATTTTCACAAATGCCTCCCTTTACATTTTTAGTGTGAGACATGCTGGGACTTGGGTGTTGTCCATTGAAACCACATTCTTCTAGTGTTTGACGATCTCTTACATTTTAGAGGCATTTCAGTCGTTGGGGGAAGCTCTCCCCCACCCAGAGTTCCTCTGCTCTGTGAGGGCTTGAATCTAGTCACAAGACTACTTCACAAACCTTAAGGCTGCCATGTGTATTAATCAGGTTTTCACTGACTTTTAAAGACATTTCTCCTTGAAAAATTAAACCCTGAAAAAAAGATCAATATCTTTCTCCTGTGTGCCTTAGTCTTCTGTATTCACCATCATTTTTACCAGATGGTCCCCACAGAATTGGTAGAGAAAGAGTTCTGGCGCCTGGTCAGCAGTATCGAAGAGGACGTTATCGTAGAGTACGGAGCTGACATCAGCTCAAAGGAGGTTGGCAGTGGATTCCCAGTACGTGATGGCAAGAGGAGATTACTAGGAGATGAGGAGGTAAGAAATATCTATCATAAAAGAAACCATTCTAAACTGGGTAACGTAAATTCTGAGACATTACCTGAAAGGTATTAGTCATGAAAATGATCCTGTCCTAAAAATGAGACCGTTTTCTTACCAGTGGGCTCATACCTTATTTTGAAATCTGTGTTATTGAAGATTTAATCCTGAATATTTACATTTAAGTGAATCTCCTTTTTGAAATGTTGTGAATGAGAAGATGCTAATGTTTTTTTCCTAGGAGTATGCCAACTCAGGCTGGAATCTGAACAACATGCCAGTGCTGGAGCAGTCAGTGCTCACCCACATCAATGTGGACATCTCAGGCATGAAGGTACCCTGGCTGTATGTGGGCATGTGTTTCTCCTCCTTCTGCTGGCACATTGAAGACCACTGGAGCTACTCTATCAACTTCCTGCACTGGTGAGGTGTAAGAGACTGGGGAACGATTTAGATTTAACTGAAATAAATAAAAAAAACATTGATCATGTATGTACAGCTAGTTTTTACAGACCACACCAGCAGAAATTAACAACAACTATTAGGCTCAGTTTGGGTAGAACCCACATATCACACATACAAATTAGCGAAGGAATTACATTTCAAGCTCTCTTATCGTGAGCTTCTTTCTGTACATCATTCTGGCTAAGAGTGTCAGTTAATTACCTTAAATATGAATGCATTTTAACCCTGCCTCCTTCTCCCTGTGTCTTCTTCAGGGGAGAGCCGAAAACATGGTACGGAGTTCCAGCCTCAGCTGCTGAGCAGCTTGAGGCGGTAATGAAGAAGCTGGCACCAGAGCTGTTTGACTCCCAGCCTGATCTTCTTCACCAGCTGGTCACCATCATGAACCCCAACGTCC
Source organism: Regalecus glesne (assembly GCA_900302585.1). Classification (NCBI taxonomy): domain Eukaryota; kingdom Metazoa; phylum Chordata; class Actinopteri; order Lampriformes; family Regalecidae; genus Regalecus; species Regalecus glesne. The sequence continues at coordinate 16,242 of OMLC01042502.1, read as the reverse complement.
TCATGGAGCATGGCGTTCCTGTATGTGGGCTGGGCCTTATGACAGTTCGATGATCAGGGCCATACAAAATTGAAAAATTTGACCATAAAAGTCAAAAGAAGGGGCAGCATGGCTCAGTGGGTAGACAAATTGACAGAATTTCAGTATTATAATAGATCATATTTAATATTAACCAAACTATAAGTCCAAGAAGAAACTAGAGGTTCATTTAACATGTCATAATTAATCCCCATGTTGTGGGGTTGACAGCATTAAATTGAGTTCGGGGATCAAGGCTGGATCTCGTGATGTCCCAGCCTTAATCTCCATAGCCAAGAACCTTCTCCCCCCAAAAAATCAAAGAAGAAATCAAATCTCTGAAAAAGAATCAAATTTAAGAAAAACTGAAAAATGAGTGGTGTATAAGAGTTCAATGTATTGTAGGCTTGAATAAAAGGTATGTGTTTATACATGCATGTAAAGCAATTGGTAGCTTTAGTTCTAATATACGTAGTTATTGTGATTATTTTTTTATCTATATCTAGCTCTACTTTTTCTGGATTTTCTGTGATATAACATTTGCTGACTATTTAATTGTCTCACAGAATTGTGCATTATCCCCTACAGGTATACAGGACCAATCAGTGTGCAGGGGAGTTTGTGGTGACCTTCCCCAGAGCCTATCATAGTGGCTTCAACCAGGGCTACAACTTTGCTGAGGCTGTCAACTTCTGCACTGCTGACTGGGTAATGGGAATACTGCCATTTATCTAGTTTTAAACATCTCACACAAATGCAAGAGGTATTCATGTTTGGGGGGTGAGTTTCTACCAACTTCCTAAATAAATACATTTCTTTAAAAAAAAATACTTTTTTGCGGCGGCATTTTCTGCCTTTATTTAATAGAATGGGGGGGGGGCATGCAGTAAATGGCTTGGGTTTGATGCAAACCTGGGCTGCTGCAGTAAAGACTCAGAGGCCTTATGTGATATGTGCTCTACCAGGTGAGCCACCGGGGATCCCTCATGAATTCATTTTCTTAATGCAGCAGTCATGAGAAAGAAATATTTTGGTCCTACCTACATCCCTGTCTGTCTAAGAATAAACGAAATAAATCATAATAGAAAGATTGAATATTATTGATAGATTAATAGTGTCGAGGTTTCCTTGAGGAAGACACAACCCCTAATGACTCTAAACCCCTAATTGCTACCTGTGCACTGGATGTGCTTACTGTTCCAGTACAATATGATGGGTTAAATGCAGAGAACAAATTTCATCAGCCTTTAGGGCAATCAAAGCAGTTCTTCTTCAACAATAAAATCACCTCACAAACATGTTCAATCAATTCATCTGGATAAAAAAATCTCTTTTTTGTGTTTGCTTACCTGGATTATTGAGCATCCATAAAGGCAATAAAAACAGTTTTATATTTAAAGATATCTGGATCCACCAACCAATACAGTCTCTTTAAGATGTGATTTTTTTCCATTGTTCCTCAGAAATGACTTGTACCCACCTGTTCTTCATCTCAATGACTGTGTCTTACATTCTTGTGTCCACTTTCAGTTACCCATGGGCCGCCAATGCGTAGCACATTACCGGCGTCTCCATCGCTACTGTGTCTTCTCCCACGAGGAGCTGCTTTGTAAGATGGCTGCTGACCCTGAGGGCTTAGATGTTGAGCTTGCTGCTGCTGTATTTAAAGAAATGGGGGAGATGATGGACGAGGAAACACGCCTCAGACGTGGCATCCAAGAAATGGTATTAGTAAATCAATTCTCTTTTGAAAGAATATGTTTTACTTCCATTTTTCTTTTCATGGTCACACAGTAGGTGGGAGTCTTATTTGAAATGTTGACTGAAAAATAACCTGTTAATGTTTGTGTAGGTAGATTAGATTTATGGACTTTGTCTGCTATTTCATTCTATTTTTTCAGTCTCCTTGCTTGTGCTTCTCCTGTGTTCCTTTCAAGTGGCAAGCCACAAACTTATTTCATAATACAGGTCAATGTCATGAGGTGAAAGTAAAGGTTTTCAGCTGTTCTTCTTCATCCATTCCAACAGGGGGTGCTGTCCTCTGAACAGGAAGTGTTTGAACTGCTGCCTGATGATGAGCGGCAGTGCCATAAGTGTAAAACCACCTGTTTCCTTTCTGCATTGACTTGTTCCTGCAGCCCTGACCGGCTTGTCTGTCTTCACCATGCAGTAGATCTCTGTGACTGCCCCATGGGCAACAAATGTTTGCGGTACATATCCCTATTTCTATTGTATCTTATTTATTTTTTGGTACTCTTAAACACAGTTTTTGAATAAAGTTTTTCTACTATTGCTGTGACAAGTTGGGCTTGATGATATTAGAAAAAACTCCCATTGTGATATTTTTCCCAAATATACTTGTTGGTAGCTGATGATTATGTGAAAGATGAAATGGGCTTCTACTGCCCAAGATAGAAAGAAATCACTTGAATTACTGGATTATTTCACTCTTCATTTGTTGAGCACGCTCCCCTCTTTTGATGGTTTCTTTGAAGAAGTTTTATATATATATATCAAACTCTAATTTTCCTTTATCTTAATGATCCACATTTTTCCAGTTACCGGTATGATGTGGAAGAGTTTCCGTCCATGCTGTATGGGGTGAAGACACGGGCCCAGTCTTATGACACCTGGGCCAAGCGGGTTACTGACGCCTTGTCTGCAGACCAAAAAAACAAGAAGGGTTGGCAATTGTGATATACATATTGATCAAATGTCTACTTTGATTTTCAACACTGCATGCGTTTCTCTTCTTTTCTATTCCTTCATCTGTAGGTTGTGCTTATGTGTATCTCACTCTGTTACCTGTCTCTGTCTCTTTCTCAGACTTGATTGAGCTTAAAGTGCTGCTTGAGGATGCTGAGGACAGGAAATACCCTGAAAACGCTCTCTTCCGTCACTTAAAGGAGATGGTGAAGGAGGCTGATACCTGCTCTTCTGTAGCCCAGCTGCTGCTCAGTCGCAAGCAGAGACATAGGTTAGTCAATAAGTTATATGCACCACACTCATAATTCTGCAAATATTCATCCAATTAAAAAGAAACGTACTTACTTTTCCAACTTAGACATGCACACAGTGTAGGTAATGTAATCTCTATACTGGACAATCAGATGGGGCTGCAATGGTTCAGCCGTAGAACGCACACCTCTAAGTCAGGTGTAGCAGGGTTGATCGCACTGCAGGGCATCAGGAAAAGAGCATCCAGCCTTAAACCCCATGCTTAGTCAATATATGGCACATGATGTAAAGCTCTTTGAGTGGTTGCTAGACTAGGAAAGCACTATTTAAAAACACAACCATTTACCATAGATAAGCACACAAAAACACATATACCCCTCCCCATTTATTGCAATGCCCAGACACAATCACACACCAACAAATGTATGTATGCCCTATGTAACCCAAAAATAGATGCAGCTGCATATAGTTGTTCACTTCAGAATAGATCCATTTATGGTGTAGTTCAAAAGTGTATTAAGTTCTAAGTGTATGTGCATGTGCTAAACCACTGTTGACTTTTTTTGCTTCCTGTGTGTTTCCAGCAGCCGTCTACGTCCAGAGCATAGTCGGGTTCGTACCAAGCTGACAGTAGAGGAGCTCAAAGCCTTCGTTGAGCAGCTCTTCAGGCTGCCTTGCATCATCAGCCAGGCAAGACAAGTCAAGGTAAGTCTGAGATTTCCTTGGTTAGCCAAACCTGAAGCTAAGAAAACTTTGCTGTCATCTTTTCAATCAATATGTAATTCTTTGCATTTTTTCCAAATCTGTTTCTTCTCTTCCTTTTTTCTGTCTGTCCATTTTTTATTGCTTCTTCTTATATCTGAACTACTACTGCTATTGTCAAACCTCTTCTTCTATCGCTCTCTTTCTTATCCCCACTCATGTATATAGGAATTATTGGAGAATGTGGAAGATTTCCATGAGCGTGCTCAGGTGGCGCTGACAGATGAGATGCCCGACTCTTCCAAGCTGCAGACCTTATTGGACCTGGGCAGTGGCCTAGATGTGGAGCTGCCTGAGCTTCCCAGACTCAAGCAGGAGCTCCAGCAGGCTCGCTGGCTGGATGAGGTGGGCACCCGCCATACTCAGAGAGAGAGAGAGAGAGATTTTAGATGAGTGGTCACTAGAGTAATTAAGTGCAATTTTAAAATGAGTCCATTTACCGCTTCAACTACACTTATTCTATTTTAGTCAGGGAGCTTGAAATGCTAAACAAAATGATCCCACAGTATTAAAAGTCAGATCCAGCCCACTTGAAAAGATGTCTACAATTCCTCATTGAAACTTTACTAAATTGTCATCATCACATCCAAGGTGCGAGTGACTTTGGCAGAGCCTCATCGTGTTACATTGGAACTGATGAAGAGGCTCATAGACTCTGGGGTGGGACTGGCCCCACACCATGCTGTGGAGAAGGCCATGGCTGAATTGCAGGAGATCCTCACTGTGTCAGAGAGATGGGAGGATAAGGCTCGTGCCTGCCTACAGGCTAGGTGAGGCGACACACACACACACACACACAGATACATATCTGTTTCTATACTTTTTCCCCCCTGTGCTTGGGATGCTCATAGAAATACCATATTTTGACTTGCATAATATAAAAAGCTGAACTTTAATGTGGAAAACTCAAAACAGGAAATATACTTTTCATTATTATAAGTACAGTATTACAGATTTATGCTCCCACAGACAAATTTCCACCCCAAAGAATCATCCAGCTCTTACACATATTCAAGCATCATAGCTTTCCATAGTTGAGTCACACTTCACCATTCTGTCTCTATCTGTCATTTATCCCAAAGGCCTCACCACAGCTTGGTGACCTTGGAGAGTATTGTGCTGGAGGCAAGGAACATCCCAGCCCATCTGCCCAATGTCCTGGCCCTCAGAGAAGCTCTGCAAAAGGCCAAGGACTGGACCACCAAGGTTGAGGCTATCCAGGTAACAGTAAAACACATGATGATATACTCTAGATATGAGAATTCACATGAGTCCATCCTGGTAAATGTGCTAAAACTTAACTACTTGGTTAAGTTTACTACTACTTGGTACTTTGGAAACCTAAAATTGTGAGTAGAGATACTATCCTAAAGCTAAACCAACCTTCTGAAAGGGTTAAATGCCATAGCCAACCATTTTTCATCATATACCATCTTGTTTATTTTGCTTGGACAAAAAGACTGCACCTATAGTTCCACAAGTAATACAAATCTAATAGCCATAGTTTTTCTGAGATTGAGATTAATATTTTGTATAATTTTGTATATCCAGGCTTGCTCTCCTTTTTTGTAAGACATATCCATAGAAATACAGGGATTTTTTTTATAAACAGGTGATCTTTATTCTCTAGATGAGTCACTCCTAATTCTCACTGCCCCCAAACCAATCTCCAAACCATGCTCTTGCAAAAAAAGACATTTTCTATTGATATTACAGGAAAGTAATGAATTTATATTTTGTATATCCAGTCTACTGTGACATGAAATCATTTTTGTTTCTAACTCTAATCACTGTACATGTTTCCTATTCAGAGTGGCAGCAGCTATGCCTATCTGGAGCAACTAGAGAGCCTGCTGGCCAGGGGCCGCTCCATCCCTGTGAGGCTGGACCCTCTGGCCCAGGTGGAGTCTCATGTAGCCTCAGCTCGAGCCTGGAGAGAGAGGACTGCCCGTACCTTCCTTAAGAAGAACTCTACATATACACTACTTCAGGTAGGACAACATATCTAGATTATTCTGTAGAACTGCATACATAAATACTCACACTACACTGTGTGTGCATATGTGCGCACGTGTTTAAAGCCAGGTTCCATGGTTGCATATAGGATTAAAACCAACACCCTGTAAGCCTCTATTACATGAGCTGTAACCAGCTTCTGTGTATGTTTGTGTGTGTCACTCAGGTGCTCAGTCCGCGTGTAGACATCGGGGTCTATGGCAACAGCAAAAGTAAGCGAAAGCGTGTCAAGGAGCTTCTGGAGAAGGAGAGAGGAGGCTTTGATCCAGATGCTCTGAGTGACTTGGATGAGGGCCTGGAAGAGGTGCGGGACCCAGCCTCTGTTGTAGCAGCCTTCAAAGCCAAGGAGCAAAAGGAAGTGGAAGCCATTCACTCTCTGCGAGCAGCCAACTTGGCCAAGATGGCCATGGCTGACCGCATTGAGGAAGTAAAATTCTGCCTGTGTCGCAAGACTGCCAGTGGCTTCATGCTGCAGTGTGAGCTTTGCAAGGACTGGTTCCATGGAGCCTGTGTGCCACTGCCCAAGACAGGCTCACAGAAGAAGACGGGTACAGGCTGGCAAAGCAACAGCAAAGATTCCAAGTTCCTGTGTCCGCTTTGCCAGCGTTCGAGGCGGCCAAGATTAGAGACTATTCTGTCATTGCTGGTGTCATTGCAGAAGCTGCCAGTGCGCTTGCCTGAAGGAGAGGCCCTTCAGTGTCTGACAGAGAGGGCCATGAGATGGCAGGTATATCTGAGTTAATGGCTACGGCATTATTTGACTAGTTCTTCTTCTTTACCTCTGGTTCAAGTTTAAGATTTAGTTCAGTTACTTTAACAGAGATACTACTTTCTGGTATAGAGTGAGTCAGTACTCTGTTATGATAGAAATGTTCAGTAAAAACCAATAATTTATAAAATCTAAAATAAATAAGAGTCTGCAGGACAGTTTGCTATGGCATCAGTGTCTTCCTAAGCCGCCTCCCTGACTGTCTGCCCTTTTAGGACCGAGCACGTCAGGCCCTGGCCACTGATGAGCTCTCCTCTGCCCTGGCAAAGCTATCTGTTCTAAGTCAGCGTATGGTGGAGCAGGCTGCCAGGGAAAAAACAGAGAAGATAATCAGCGCTGAACTGCAGAAAGCTGCTGCCAACCCAGACCTGCAGGTAGAACAGTCACCTTAACTAATTTTATGTCTGACCTTGATTTATCATTGGAATTAGACTAAAAGAATGAAGGATCCAAAATAACCAGGCTTCAAGTAAAAGATTATTATCTTGGGAAAATTCGGTTTTCTAATTCAATGAAAAAATAGGCTCATGCCTTGCGCTTGTCTGGGTAAAATTAAACACTCGTAAAATTCTTGTGTTGTATACATGTGTACCTCCTCCAGGGCCACATCCAGACATTCCAGCAGGCTGGCTTCAGCAGAGCCACGTCTCCTCGCCAGTCTGTGGACTACGACGACGAGGAAACGGATTCAGATGAGGACATCAGGGAGACCTATGGCTATGACATGAAGGTAAACATGGCAGGATGTCAGATTTGAATTGTGACCCCCGATCACTTTGGCCACTTGTGTGAACACATTGGCTATTGGTGTTTGTTGAGTCCAATTGGCATATTTTGGTTTGTTTGGGGGAGGTTTTTGACCTCTTATTTTTCAAATTAAGGATCTGCCTCCATGAGAATTTAACTTTGTAAATCATTAACCTGTAAAGAGAAATTAAATGCCTGCATGAATAGAAACTAGCAGTTGGAATTTGGCCATATGCACATTCTTGTTGCACTGATTTCTGATGACCACAGTGAGATGCTTGGTGCAAGTAAAGAGAAGCGTTGCTGTGGACTTTTTCCACAATAGCAATGAATAATAATGCAGTGAAGTATTGCATTATTATTAATCCATTCTTTCTTAATTACAGCAGTGGCTAGGATGTGTCATTGACCATCTAATGCCCCTTATCCTTGGCACGTTACCAACTAATCAACTCTACTCACTTTTCTGGATATTTTCCCCCCCACTGCAGATAGTACCCCCTCATGGTGGAAAAAATGCTGGTCACCTTCACATGTTGACTAGTTGTCTTTTCTTCTTTACCATTTCCCACACAAGTATTTAATTATTAAAAAATCAACGAGGTCAACTAGAAATGGCCGCTTCAAATGAATAATATTAGTACAGCTGAGAGAGTCACTGAAAAAATACATTTTATACGGATAGATTATCAACTATGATACAAGTTTCACGAGTCTTTGGGATTTTTCTGGTTGGAAACAGCTATTCAAATTCTCTCCGGACTAGCTGTGGTCTGCAGTGTTTTCACGTCATCCTTTAATATCGGCTTAGCTCACTTGGAACCTCAATGGTAGTGGGACCAAAAAAGAACTACGTACTTAGCATCTTCAACTTTTGCCCAATGGAAAACCCAAAAAATTAGTAGAGTCGAGCAAGTGTCATGCAGTACTCATCTTCACTGAAATGAATGCAACACTTCTGAGATGTGGTCTTTCCATGGATATTTTAATCTATTGCATATAATTGATAAGGATATTGATTCACCTGGTCTCAAGATATTTGTTGCCTCCCTTCAAAAATAAACCATGATCATCTCACATGTTATATATCTCACCTCAACAGTATGCTTCACTCTGCTTCCCAGCCACATTCAAATACTTTCAAATGATTCAGAGAGAAAAGCCTTACTGTGTCATCCAGCCAAGACATACATGTTGGACAGCAATATTCAACCTGTTAATTTCTGAGCCATTAACTTCCCATTTAGGATTCCATTTTATTTGGTTGAGTCTACATGACTAAACATGATTTTTTTTCATTGTATTTTCATGATATAATCAGAACTGTCTCTGAGTTGAGTTTTCTGTTTGCTTTCTTTCAGGACCCAGGTGAGGTAAAGCCATACTTGTTCTGTGATGAGGAGATCCCTGTCAAGTCAGAGGAGGTGGTCAGTCACATGTGGCCAGCTGCCACACCCTCTTTCTGTGCTGAACACGCCTACTCCTCAGCCTCCAAGACTTGTGTCCAGAGTAAGATAGGATCCCATTCAATACTCATGTCCATTTCATTTATCAATGCATTTAGGATCTTAAGGAAACTTATCTTACGAATGTTTCTCTTGACAATTGCTGCTATTTTGTTTTTGTTTCTTTTATTGTTGTTGATCTTATCATTATTATGGTCAACATCATTTATTGGGACTATTTCTATATCCTCACTTTCACAATTTGGACATCTTGTGTCCAATCTCTCCATCTTACTCTCGTCTACTTTTTTAACCACCCCCACCTAGACATGGGTACCCCCAGGAAGCAACCTAGGAAGACACCCTTGGTGCCTCGCAGCCTAGAACCCCCGGTGCTTGAGCTTTCCCTCCAGGCCAAGGCCCAGCTGGAAGAGTTGATGATGGTGGGGGATCTGCTCGAGGTTTCCCTGGATGAAACCCAGCATATCTGGAGGATCCTGCAGGCCACACATCCTCCCACTGAGGAGAGATTCCTTCAGGTCATGGAGGTAGGAAACCAATTCATTATGCAACCTGGTCTTACTTTTGGACCAAATGGATTGTCTTCAAACATTGTGTTTGGGATGCAAGAAGTTATTGTGAGAAGACTTGGTTGGAAGTTCTATTAATAAAGAGGCCTACACATGGATGAGGAGATCTATGTAATACAGTACAGAGCTGCAGGACAAGTGCTTCCCGTCTTTGTTCCAAGACCAAATCGTGTTATTTGAACACTACATGGCTTTTTTAATTCTGTGACAATGTTAGCCATTTTTCACCCCTCTCCCTCTCTTTCTTCTTCTCTACATGTCATCCCTCCAGCCTGATGATGCTCTGATGGAGAAGCCATTGAAGGTCAAATTGAAAGATTCAGAGAAGAAGAGGAAGAGGAAGCTAGAGCGGGCTGAGCATCACCACATGCTGATGGCTGCTGCAGCAACAGGTGGGGCTTCTGGGATGGGAGACATCCGACCGGCTAAATCCAAAGAGCTGAAGAGGGCCAGCTTAGAGATGAGCCTTGGAGGGAAACCTAAGAAGAAGAAACTCAAACTCAACCTGGATAAAAGCCGTGAGATGAAGCAGCTAGCCAAGAGGCTGGCAAAGGAGGAGAAGGAGAGGAAGCGAAAGGAGAAGGCAGCAGCCAAGGCAGAGGCTATCAGAGAGGGGTTGGAAAAGAGGAAAGAGAAAAAGATTCTGGACATCCCGTCAAAGTACGATTGGTCCGGTGCTGAAGACTCCAATGATGAAAATGCCGTGTGTGCTGCCAAGAACTGCCAGAGACCCTGTAAAGATAAGGTGAGTACTTGACACTGTAGACAAGCTAATCTTACTATCAGTATGAAATAGTTTATGATACATGTAAATGTAGATTTTTTTAAAAACTAAATATAGTTTGGATTAGTGGCACTTGGAGCCTGGTAGTTGGGGTGTGAGCTGGGATGGGGTGAAGAAATAAACCTTATTTTGTCGTTAGTAAGGATTTTGATTTCAATATTTTCCATAAAGGAGATTACTTCTTTTATAGTAGGTCAAACTGTTTACTTTCTAGATGAGATTTTAGGAAAAGGACCCCAGCTGAATGAAAGTTTAATTGCCGGTTTCTGGATGTGTTCCAGTAACTCATCTGGTAGAGCGGCTCCCACATAAGACTAAGTCCTTACTGCAATGGCCTGGGTTCAAATCCAACCTTGGCCCTTTGATCCCTCTCACCTTCCTTTCTGGTCTCTTTCTTCACTATCCTATCAAATAAAGACAGAAAATGGCCACAAAAAAACACCCATAATTGCTGGTTTCAATATCTGAAGAACTTTTTCACTAGGAAATAAACACCTCCGGAAAGATTTATTACCTTCATTTATTCATTCATTTATTGTCAACCACATATCCGAAGTTCGGTTGCAGAGCTGCTGGAACCTATCTCAGTGCTCATTGGGCGGAAGGCGGGGAAACGCCCTTGACAGGTTGCCATTCCATCTCAGAGCAGTACTATAGGATTAACAGTATAGTTTAAAAAAAAACCTAAGCTGTTAACTTTTCATGACCTTTTTGAAATTTAACAAATTAATATTTACAGAAGACTTAAAAATGCCACTACAGCGTACTAGCTGAGCTAAGCACAAATCCATTAAAAAAATTAATGGTCAAAATATGAGGCTATAGTGCAATTTTTTTCTTAATATCCTTTATCTAGTCGTTAGTCACTAGGGGTGGCTAGGGGTCATGGTAGCTCAGTGGTAGAGCATGCACCTCGAGCAAGCGTCAGGTTCAAACCCACCATGGGGCACCAGGAAGGGCATCTGGCCTCAATCTCCCATACTCCAATCTAAATAATCTTTAGATTATGTGTACACCCACCACTACTTACGTTTGGAAAATCTTTATTGAGTTTTTAAAAGAAAATCAACTTTGTCAGCCAGTTAAGGCATAATGAATATGAATCTATGTAATATTACCAGGATGGAATGTTGTATTATGTCAGAGTATTTTTCTTGCAGTACAATTCAATAACAAGAACTGTATGTATAACCTTAAAAATTAAGAAATTAATTATATTTTGGTGTTTTTTGTCCTTGGACAAGCATAGGAAGTAAACTGAAGCCACCAGTCAAATGTATTTGCTCATAAAGCTGATGTAGCTTGATTTTAGTTGGTTGACTAAAACTCAAAGTTGTTCTCTAAGGTTAAACAGAGGTGATGGGTCTAAATTGGTTGGCAGGATCCATACTAGTAATGTAGTTCCATGGAAAGGTTTTGTTTTTATCAGCAGTTATTGATGCCACCACCTTGGTCATTAGAACTGATTTGAGGGGGCGATGAAAGCCTATTGAGTTGGGGCCCCGCGTGGAGGCCAGTTTTGTCCGGCGAGGTTATGTTTCAGTAAATGAGCAAGACGGATGACTCATAGATGATTGATAGATACAGCCAGGGTTTACCAGTTAACAGAAGTCAAAGGTATTCTTATTTCAGCTTGGCTATTGGCTATTGTAAAAATGCAAAGCTCCATGTTTTTGTGCTTCAAAACAAATTTCACGCTTAAGCTATAAAAAATAGGATAGTTTTGCTTTAGGATTTCTCAAATCACTATTAGAACACAGCTATTTGATATTAATCAATTTAACTTGAAGATTCACATGGATCTGAATTTGTCCAACTGGACTTTCACATCAGTGTTAAAGGATGGTAACAACAAATGGTTAACCTTTAAAAAAATAATCTTCTCAAAATAATATCATTATTTATAGTATCATTATTCCAATTGTTTTGTTCCATCTCTTGCTCTGTACTGGCTGTGGTCTTTTAAAAGTTCCAAGATGTGGCCTGCTAGCACCCACATCATGGAAAAACCTAAAGGCTTCATCTCAATTTTGTTTTAGTTCTACTCTGAACAAGAGAAGTCTACTCGGTAGAGTTCAGATCTCCACAGTGCATCCTCATCTCCCCTTCTCCAGTGTTTGAACTTTTCCATGCCGTTATAAAAATGTTGCACATCACTCATGTCGATTGAACAAGAAATAATAGGAAAACCTACCTGGGAAAAATGTTGCCTGATATTTTGTTTTTTTTGACACTTTTCACTGCCCGATCTGACTCAACTGTAGATGTGAGTCATCCATGTGCATGGTGACTTGGATCAGGCATTGACATAGAGCAGTGTTGGTCGAGCGAGTTAGAGTGAACAAAGAGAGGGACTAGCAAGAACAAGTATATCTTCAAAGTTTTGAATCACCACAATGACGGTAGGCTCTTCATCATACACTCCTAACTACACCATTTTTTTTAAAGCTGATAGGTTAAGTAGTTTACAAGATTAGCTGAGAGGGACACGTACACACACGTACATAATTATATCCCCTGGCAGAGATAATCTCCTTTCAGCGTGGTCTCAAGGACATAAATTCCATATGATTCAGGCCCCAATGTCACGTGTTAAAACTTAACTGATTCCCAGGTACCCTCTCGATGTTTTAACCTGTCACCAAGATGACCCTCAGTACTCCAACCAAGAGAGAGACATATGTCCCCCTTAGTCGATCATGACATTTAGGTGCAAATCAAAACTAAGGATTCTCTCTCTCTTTCTCTCTCTCTCTCTCTCTCCCTCTCTGTCTCTCTCTCTCTCTCTCTCTCTCTCTCTCTCTCTCTCTCTCTCTCTCTCTCTCTCTCTGAGTGACTCAGAGCTTTTGTCCTTGCTGAGTACAGAGTTAATAACAAACAAAACAAAACACATCTCGAAATGTACATCACGACACTTGAATATCAACAGCTGATAACAGCACTGGAACACCTTAAAGAGAGTTACACATAACCTATTAACAGAATCAGCCAAAAGGGTCCTTCTTGGAGACAACATTGTAAATTAGCCACCGAGTTAACTAGTGTCTAGTCTCCTTTCCCTCACTGTCCACCAATGACAGTGATGGAAATTGTAGGCATGCAACAATGTGAGGGGAAATGTGGAAGAGATTACCTAAAGTGGCACGGCCATGTGAGCTCTTGTGTCAGCATTGCAAAGCATCAGCAATATACCTGCCGTTTCATGGATGCTATATTTAATTATTATTTTCTACCACTATTCCTCTAGCTTTCCAGTGTTACTATAATCACATGCCTAATTCGATGTTTGTGTCCTTGTGTCCCCTCAGGTGGACTGGGTGCAGTGTGATGGGGGCTGTGATGAATGGTTCCACCAGGTGTGTGTTGGCGTGTCTTGCGAGATGGCCGAGAACGAGGACTACATCTGCACCGACTGCTCTCGTAAGGCTGTCAGCATGACCACGGGCGGGGCCACTGTGGAGGTCAAGGTGGAGGAGGTTGCAGCAGAGGAGGATGTGGTGGTGCTGTCTGTGCCAATAGGCAGCTCGCAGGGTCTTCCCTCAGTGTCCTCTGTCAGCCACCTGGTCCCAGGCACAATACATCTCCACCAAAAACTACAGTCGCAGCAGGGCAGCTAGCACAAAAGGAAAGCCTAGGACTAAGAATATAAAGGGCAGAAGACTGGACCGTGTACACACACACACACACACACAGGACAGAAAACACTGTACTCATACACAGGATCACATTTAACCTCTTAACCTGAAAGACTGCCCGGGGTCTGACTAAGGTAAACATCCCTTCTTTATTAAATGGACGTGCCATATGAGGGCCATACGAAGAGACGGTCATAAGCTGGAGTTTTTCAGCATATGCAATAGACAGAGAGGGAAGCAACGGTTCTCCCACCACCACACAGACTGCAACTCCAGATGATTTACAGAGTGCTGACTCTGAAAGGGGTGACAAATAAACACATGTCAAAAACGGACCTCCTTTTGCTATATGATGTGACAGATAATGATGATTTTGATATCACCCCAATCTGCTGAGAAAGGTTTAATAGTGCACAGGCAGGCAAGATGTCAAATCCTAGTGCTTCTCTAGAGTTTAAAGCTCAGAACCATCATCCAGCCACTCTCCAGTCCTCCCAACTAAACCTCTTACAGTAGATGTGTGTCAGTACATAGAAAAACAGCCATTTTCCCTTTAGTCACTTGTGACTCAGTCTATCCACCATCTTACAGTTCAACCCCATTATCCCAAACTTGCTCCTCTCTGGGTTGTCCCTCAAACGAACCTTGTGTCCAGATGAACTGGTTCAACTTTTTTGCGAACCCCAGTATATAGGACTCCAGACTAGGATCAAGAGCTGGTTGTTACGTAGTCAAATTATTTATAATGTACATAGCTTTAAAGCAATTAAGCAATTGGATTGTGAGTTTTTTTTTGTTTTCTCACCTTTAATAAACTATTCCTAGTCAAATTACCCACTTTTCTCCCTTTGGTTTTGATGAATGGCTTGTTTGAGTCTTGTGCTTGTCAGAATTGCAAAGCTGACATCTTAAATTTCATCAGAATGCGATGTGTTTCATAAAAGGGCTCACATAAGTCGCACCGCATGCCCTTAATCCCATTTTAGCCTATTTACCCAAACACAGGACCGGAAGAAAGTAGTCCTCTTGTCATTTTAGGGTGGGTGTACGCTTGGAAAGCAATAATGGAAGTTTGTGCAAGAACCTGCTTTGCACAGGAGTGGATATTTCATCGGAACTATAAAGTGGGGTCTTCCTATTATTCCCAGTATGCTTCCAGAGCGCTCGGTGGAAAATTCAGAATTCCACTGACACACGCCCGTGGTTCAGCCCTGCTTAACATTGCTCAAATGCAACATTCTTCAAATCCCCTCACAATGCATCTCAGCTGACGTATGGAGCTAGTCCAGAGCCATGTTCACGATAACTGTGTGGGGAAACAGACCCTTCAGGTGTTAAATGATACTTGGCAGCAGTTTGGACACGGTGCTGAAGCAGCAGTCGATGGCCATAAGGACAGACGGCGACTCGACTGTTAAAATGGTATTTCCGGCAGCTATAATTTCAAAATGCCTTCATTCAGAGTTTGATTTTATTAATCTTTTTTATACTCAGTCGATCTTTTCGGGTGGGTGATGGATTTGATGTACTTTTTACCCCCACAAAGAGGGGCGTGTTGGCTCGTTTGGTGAGTTCTACTGTTTTCAATCTACTTCACCAGCTCAGTTCTGGACTGATTATTATCTTAAGTGTCTGTGTTCAGTCTGGAAGTACTCGTATGGATCAACAGAGCTCTTTCTCCAAATGCAGGTATCTTTTTTAATCCTTTTGAGGTGATGGATTTTCCTGAAGTGGCCGATATAAAGGTCTTCTTTAACAATGCTCTGCACCATACTCCTTCCTTCCCTGTTCGGCACAAACCTCATCGTGTATGTGAATACTCAGAGGGAAGTATTTCTGAAGACACCTCAGTGAGGTGAAGCTGTTAGAATAGTTAACATTTCAAAACAGATGGAAAGTTTTAGATAAAGTGGTATCCGGTAGGGACAAAGTAAAAAAAAAAGACATTTGGATGCATACGATATATAATGTCCAAATGGTGTCTGGATATGAGATTATGCCATAGTAGTTAGAAAAGTGTGTGTCTGTGTGTGTGTGGGTTTCACTTGATGTCCACCACCTGAGGAGTGAAGGTAGAAGGAGGGTGTCAGTGAAAACCACTTTGACTCAAACAAGTTAAATCCATTATGAATTTGCCTCAGTTGCCCTCACCTCTTATCTAAGCCCCTGGCTTCTGTCACAGTAGCACTTTTACTGGGAGGGTGAGTTGGAAACAGGCTGACAAAAGTTGTTTGTGGGCCTAAATTTCTAGTCAGCACAGTATCATTAACAGAGATGAACTGTAATGATACTGTTGTGATTGCACAATTTCTGCACTTTTGTCATTGGTGTGGAAATTCTATTACATCTTCACTTGCTTGTAATGTATGCTTGTTCTCTCTCTCTCTCTCTCTCTCTCTCTCTCTCTCTCTCTCTCTCTCTCTCTCTCTCTCTCTCTCTCTCTCTCTCTCTCTCTCTCTCTGTCTGTCTCTCTGTCTGTCTGTCTCTCTCTGTCTCTCTCTCTCTCTCTCTCTCTCTC
>OMLC01042499.1:0-30587 GCA_900302585.1 Regalecus glesne | reverse complement strand
CCCCCCCCGAAAAGACCCGGGATGGGATTCAAACCCAGGACCGTCTTGCTGCAAGGCAACAGTGCTTACTGCTGCGCCACCCGACTCTCCAGATCAATAGTCAGACAGATAGAACAATTTACAATGTCTTCATTGAAAAGAGCCATTATTGATTCAAGAGCTCTGAAAGTAAGAAAGGCAGACCCAAATCCCCCATAAATGAAATTCTGCTGAAGTTCTCTGAAACAACTGTTAAACAAAGAGAAGACTAAGAGAGACAAGGTCGGATGACGGACAGACGGAGATAGACAGCAATTAAATTTATTTGTGAAGATCATTCTTTTCCGTATATCAGATATCACCTTAAACTCAGGCAACTAGATCTGGATGTCAATTTCTTTATTGGAATCTCCATTTAATCTCATCTGCCTTGCATTTGAATTCATCCAGCTCTGAGCAATCTCTCCTTAGTTGTAAGAATTGTCCCTTTGGTGCGTTTTCTTCCAAGTGGTTTTGGCAGTTGCTGTTGTAGTAGAGGAGGGTATTGCGTTCCATGGGCTTCCTGTAGATTGAGGTCTGAATGCTTCTGTCTTGGTGTTTAGATAGCTTAGGTCAAGAAAGTTGATAGTCTTGAGACTATAAAATATTGTGGATTTTGAATGGCAAATGGACTCATTTAATGTAGCACTTCCAAGTCTAACGACCATTCAAAGCACTTAACAATATATCCTCACATTTACCCGAGCATAGGGGATAAAGGCTGGATACCCTTTCGTGACACCCTGCGGTGGGATCTAACCAATGAGACCCGGTGTATAGGTATACAACTCTACTCCTAGGCTACCATAGCCCCCAGATTTGAGAAGTTTTTTTTTTCTCTATTATGAGTTTTATTGTTTGTTTTTAGAATATTAGAAAACACATTTGAGAAGGAAGAAATTACAACACTATATAACCAATTAACAAAACAGAAATAAAGATAGCACAAGTATGTTTGTATTTTGGGTGCAAGGGTGACAACTCTGAACCTGCAAACAGCATCAACAGTTTTTTGGTCAGATATATTCTTTATATAAACCTTCCCAAGTGGGAGTATCGGAAAAATGAAAATTGGTCTTGGAATTAACAAGAGTATTATTACTGGCCAAAAAAATCAATGAAAGAGAACAACTGAGGAGAATCAAAAGATGAGAAGACAGTAACTAAATTACCGCGGTAGATCTAATCAGTTACTTGTTATTACATGATCAAATAAGGATCATGCAGAGTGTCCTATTGGTCCTCCTCGCCCTTATCAAAATCTTAATCAGCAAGCTGCCTGTTCCGTGTTCATCAAGTTCAGGTATTCCACAGCAACGGATCTCTAGAGAAACAGTCTGGTTTACACCCCTTCCAGTTTAAAACGGATAGTCTTTTAGTAGATAAAAGACATTGTACATTGCCTCTGGGCACTACCTGATGGCACCTACATCCCGTCGGACCCGGGCTGAACTTTGGGGCACTTTCATTGTTCACTCCTGACTAGATCTTTGCTTGTGATATACTACCTCTCAAATGCACATCAATTTGGATAAAAGTTTCAACGAAATGAAATTGTAACATTGTATCGTAGAGGGGCTTTGAGTGATCGCTAGACTAGAAAAGCGCTATATAAGAACAAGTCCATTTACCATTTATTGTAAGATAAGCAATCCGTTGTTCAGAGCCAGTCAACACAGATACCAAGACAATTGTCTAGTTTTTGGATCAGCCTGCATGCCATGGGACAAAATAGGAAATTAACATTACAAAACTCTGACATTAAGATACAACCTCTAACCAGAGTGAACAGCTGTGCAGCCCCAAAGCAGATGGATTGCTCCGTTTGTGCCAGCAATGAAACATGGTGTTTGTCATCCGTTTTGGATTAACTCATAGGGGTGGGTAATAAATGCTATATCAAGAATCTTTTATAATCCAGAATTTCACACATTTATGAGAGCTAAGAGATTATTT
This sequence comes from Regalecus glesne, assembly GCA_900302585.1. Lineage (NCBI taxonomy): Eukaryota > Metazoa > Chordata > Actinopteri > Lampriformes > Regalecidae > Regalecus > Regalecus glesne. The sequence goes on along the minus strand of OMLC01042499.1, from coordinate 28,613 downwards.
CAAGATTGTATTCCACGGAAGAGCAATTATATACTAAAACCATGTACAAAAGCTAGCTGGATAGGAAAATATGCATCAGGATCAGCCCTGAACAGTAAACTGTACATATTTGAAAATACACCTCCCAAGGTTGCCATCTTAAAAAGTTTAAAAAAAATCACACCCTGAGCATGACGTAAGAACAGCTCCCTTGTTACATTTCTTATTTACGATAGATGATAGTTGTCTATATACAAAAACAGGAAGAGACCAAAGGGATTTGAAGGTTGTTGAAATAGTATGATTTTATCACTTAAGATTTGTCCGACTGTTGTAATGCCAGGTCTCTGCCAAGTTGTATTACCTAATGTGTAATCATTCAGCTGAAAGGACGGGGTTACAGCAGATGGGATAGGATGGAAATGGAAGCCCCTCAATGCTAAATCTCCTGTGCAACTGCTTCACAACGGAACATAAAAAGCTTATAATTGTTTTGATCCAATAGAGGTGATGGTCTAGGATAGTCCCACAATGATGTCAAGGATATGTCCTGATTTCCAGATATGATAGTCTTCAGCAATTCCCAGCTGCCTACCTTAGAGTTGGATTTGTAGACCCAAGTCACTGTGTAAGAAATTATAATGAAATACATCTGAGACTCCTAGGACCCCCCCCCTCCAGATCTGGGTAATATAATTTCTTGTAAGTGATTCTAGCTTTTTTGTTACTCCAAATGAATCGACTCAAATAGGATTTTACGGCTGCACATTTTTTTAGGAAATTTCAGAGGAATAGATGCAATGATATTATTCTAGATCCTAGCTACTCAACACGTGCCCTAGGGGCCAATGCAGCCCCCGAGCCATATTGTTGTGGCCCTTTGTTGAATCATAGCAACTGCCAATTAAAATATTGTATTCTCATTTTACTGAACACAAACCATTTCTAAACTAAATTCTTCCTAACCACAAGAGGGCAATCACACCTACTGTGCTTACCTAGCAACGATGGAATCAACAAAGAAGAGAAGACAACCTCTAAATGTGTGGGAAGTCTCACCTAGCTAATTCCTCAAGGCAAAACTGGCAAAATGCTAAATTTCTGATGAACATGGGGTATTTAAAAACATGGGAGGAAGAATTCACTTTTGTTAAGGTAAAAGTACCAAAAACGGGCAAACATTTAACGTCACCATGAAAGCTGTCACAACGACTTCGGAATTACATATCCACCCGGAAGTAATTTGAGAAAGAGACAAAATTTACACTATCATTAAAAGCTTGTGAACAGCAAAGTGGGTTTAGATTTAGCCATAAGGAAAGTGACAGGCTCACTGTGGCCAAATAGCATGGCGTGTAAGGGAGCTGATTAAGAAATATTCTCTGGACTGCAGTGAGTCAATTTTCCTTGAGTTTAAAAATTAAAGATGACATCCCCCTGAAGATATCCAAGTTGCAACTTTTAGGTCCGACCATTTTCCGGAATTTGGGAAATATTTCTGAAGATTTGTTTCTGAAGTTGATCAAAGAGCTTAAGAAGACGGAGTATTTTGGCCTCACCATAAACGAGTCAACCGACATGTCGGACACAGCGCCGCTTATAGTCTGTGTGCTTTTTTTCCAATGGCAATACTTTAGTGGAGAAAATGCTCGCTCTTCTGCCTCTGGTAGGTCAGACAAGAGGGGAGGATATTTGTTTGTCACTTGTGATTTGTCCCCGAGGAGCAGGAGGAGTTTGACTTGGGAAAATTGGTGTCAGTTACCCCCGATGGCACGCCATCAATAGTTAGGAAGGAGAGAGGGCTCATAGCATTGCTAAGAAAAGCCGGCACGGTTCTCAACTTCTTTGCTTATCAAATTCAAAAAGGGCGTATCCCTGTATTCTTCACCAGGAACACCCATGTTGCTAGTGTAAGGGCGGTAAACTGAAAACAACGATGAGCAAAGTATTTAAGGTTGTAAACTACATCAGAAGACAGGCACTGAAACACCGACGGCGCTGCACATCAGTTGAGGGATACGAGACACGGTATCAAGACCCGACACTGCATGAAGAAATCTGATGGCTGACTAGAGGCATTGTACTGGACAGGTTTATGGACTTGCTGCCTGTGATTTGAGACTTCATTACGTAGAAAAAAAGGCGAGCGGATCTGGATTATGTCAATGATGAAAAATTCGCACTAGATGTGGTTTTTCCGCTGGACATACCCAAGCACTTACACTACTTGTATTTGAAGCTTCAAGGAAATAACAAAGTGCTCTCTACTTTGTTGAGGGATGTCTCAGTCTTCGCAGAGAAGCTCTCCCTTTATTAAGACCAGTTTGGTGACAATGGGTTTTATGCACTTTCCAACCTATGTGTGCGAACGTGTCTTTTCATCAATGACAAGTATCAAGTCAAAGTGGCACAACTCTCTGTGACTAGCACTTCAGCGATTCTTTTTGCGCGCAGACACATCTGCATACCAGCCAGACTTGAGAGACTTAGTCATGTAAACGATTAGGAAGCAATAAGCCATTCAATGATGCAATTTCCAGTCCTTTCTCTTATAACTCCTGAGAACTCTAACCTTTTTCTATTTCCCCTGAACTTTCGAGTTATTGGGAGTTGACTATACTTCGACACAAGTCACACAAAATCTTAATGAAGTGAAAGTATTTTATTGCCAAATGACGAGGGCTAAGATAATTTGTTTGCTGCGTTTAGGGTGGCATAGCTCAGTGGGTAGAGGAGTTGTCTGGTGATCGAAAGATCACAGGTTCAATCCCCAATCTTGCAGAAAGCATGTTGAGGTGTCCTTGAGCAAGACACTAAACCCCTAATTCCCCCGTGATTGCCACAAGGTGGCTGCTCACTGCTTCTATACAATAGGGTGGATTAAATGCAGAAAATTGCAAATTTCCCCTTGTGGGACTGATAAGGGACTGATAATAAATAAAATTAAAATAACCCATCCTGTTGTATCGGAGCAGTAAGTGAAACCACAGTGTGGTGCTCTGGGAGCAATTGGGGGTTTCATTTCTTGCTCAAGGACATCTTGAAATGCTTTCTACAGAGGCCAAGGATCAAATCACAAATCTTCCGATTACTAGATAACTGCCCTACACCCTGGGTTAGGCCATCTCTGATGGAGAGTAATTTTATACAGGTTGAATAAATCACAAAATGGTGCAGTTCAACCTGTATAGTTGCAGACCAGTTAGAGTATCCATGATGATCCCTGTTCATCATCGAAGGTGCCCTACAATGAGTACCCGAGTGTCAAAACTGGATCACGGAAACTCTTAACTGTTCCCCGGGTACTAGCTGCCCACTGCTACTATACAGTCCTTTCCTTTTGAGCAGTGGAAGAAGGTTGCCTGATTTGATGAATCTTGTTTTCTCTTAGATCACATGGATGGCCGGGTACATATGCAGCTTTTATCTGAAGAAAACGATGGTACCAGGATGCACTATGAAAAGATGACAAGTCAGTGAAGGGAGAGTGATACTCTTGGCAATGTTCTGCTGGGAAACCCTGGGTCTGGTCAATCATGTAGATGTCTCTTTGACTTGTGCGAACTACCTAAATATAGTTTTCAGTTGCTCGTCTCAATCCTCTTGATCCATCTCCCCAAGATCAGAGCAAAGTGGAGGAAGAAGCTTATGGGCTGGCTGAAGCATAAAAGAAGAAAGATGTGGGAGAGGTCAAAATAGTCTGCCCCAGTTGCTCACAGCTATGATGCTGTCAACCTTCTCTGACTGCTGATACTTCACATCCCATAAATACTTCCAAGAGGTGACATTTTTTGATTCCCTTATCAGTCCCGCAAGGGGAAATTTGGATTTCTCTGCATTTTTGACCCAACCTATTGTATAGGAGCAGTGAGCTGCCAACACATGGCGCTCGGGGAACAGTTAGGGGTTCAGTGTCTTGCTCAAGGACACCTCAACATGCTGTATGCAGGACTGGGGATCGATCCTGCAACCTTCTGATTGCCAGACAACCACTCTACCCACTGAGCTATGCCGCCCCCTACATGGACCACATAGTGCCAAACCTCATTTGAGGGAACAAAGATGAATCCTTCATTTAGACCAGCCCGCTAGCTGTGAGTGTCTTTGTTTGGAAGTTGGCATAGACACATAAATTATCACTTGACATCAAAACCATACCTACTTTATTTGAAGGCCATAATCAAATTTGGTTGCCAAATAATTACAACCTCATTGCACACCAGGTACACCCCATCAGGGCAATGATGATGAAGTTTATTAGTCCCTTTGGAGAAATTCAATATCTGCATTTAACCCATCCTAGATGTGTAGCTAGGAGCAGCGAGCAGCCATCGTACAGTGCCCAGGGACCAAGTTCAGCTCTTCTTTCCATTGTCTTGGCCAGGGGCACAGCCAGAAGTATTAATCATTATATTCATGTATTTTTGATAGTGGGATGAGACCGGGCCACCTGGAGCAAACCCACACTAAAAAAGAGAGAATAAGCAAACTCCACACAGAGAGAACCTGGGATGGCCTTGGTTTCAAAGCTCGGATCTTCTTGTGAGGCAGCAGTACTAACCACTGGGTCACTCAGTTGATGATATTCCCAGATGGCAGTGGCCTGCAGCAAAGTACTCATTGTTCAGGAATGGTTTGAGGAACATGATGAAGTGTGCAAGGTGTTCCCTTAGCCTCCAAATTCTCAAGATCTCAATCCGATTGAGCATCTGTGGAATGTACTGGACAGAAAAATCCTATTTAGGGTGTCTCAATACAAGGATTTGAATTTTCTGCTGTTAATGTTTTGGTGTCACATACCACAGGCAACCTTCAGGGTCTTGTACAGTCCATGACTTGGTAGATTGGAGCTGCTTTGATGGCACAAGGACAATCAATAGCAGATTAGGTTGGTGGTCATAATGTTTTGGTTGCTCAGTGCACATAGCTTAATTGGCACATAAGTATGGTTGGTCACTATGCCTCTATTGTGGTGCAGTCTGCTCAATTCTAAAAATGATCTGATTACCAAAAAATAAAATAAAAATATTGACACTGCCAGCAGCCATAATCTGTAGAATGCCAATATAGTAAGCAAATCATTTCAAAGTGTAGATATAACCTTCTTATGCCTGGCATTAAGCAACATGAAACAAACAGAATATATACAATGATTCTGGGTGGCATTATTTCAGGAAACAATCTTTGTAAAGAGTTTAGTGGGGTATAGATCCCAAAATGGCATCTTTCCATTTATACATTTGGGTGGCTGTGAACAGCAGTGGACAATAATTTTATTTTGCAAAAAGAGGAGGTCCAAATTTGTAGGGGGGGATAGGTCTAAATTTGAAAAAAATATATTTTCAATGGAAAAAGCCAAAGGGGTTTGAGATATGGTATGGGGATCTATTGGGAGTATAGATCTTGTAGATTTCACAGATAACAAAAAGATATGGATGGATGCAAACTGGCTGATGATTATGGGGTGGATTCCAGAGTCTGTAAAGAAATAAAGCTGTCTAGAGCCCTAAGAGTACCATTTATTATCTATTTGTATAACGAAAAAAGAAAAGATTCAAGGTTATAAGGGGACATATCTAAATTCTCAAAATGATCATTTCAGTGGAAAAATCCATTTGGGTTAAGAGTGGGGTATGGGGAGCTCAGGTATTGGGAGTGCAGATTTGGTAGATTTAACAGATAACATAAAACGCTATGGGCAGATGCTAACTGGCTGATGCTGTTTGGGATGGATTCCATTCAGTGAAAAAAACAAGCTGTCAACCTTAGAATGAACAGTCATATTCCATCATCTGGTTTGAGGATTTAACCATTTTTGGTTTTTTTTTCATTTGATTTTGATCTACCTAAAGGTTCTGTTAGACAGTGCAGTGAATTTAGATTTAAAACTAGTGGAGTGCACCGAGTAGAGTGCAGATCTCTGCCAGGTGTACCTATCTCCCGTTTTCACCTACTGGGATAAAGGAAATAGACGTACACACAGACAGAAAATTTTATGTGGCTGTGCAGTCTCTAAATTGATTGAATGGTAAGTATGAAAAAAAATAGATACAATGCGTATCTAAAAAAGTCTAAAAAGGAAAATGTTTTTCCTGTCAGGTCTATGAATATTAAGCCTCCTGGGTGGATCCAGTGCACATGAAAGTGACCAAGTCTGAGATGAAATGAAAGAGATCAGGTGATCAAAATTTCAATCATTATTAACAGACTTCAAATGTGTTCAACCGTCTGTTTTCATGATAAATGAATGAAGGCTGAAAGAGTGCTGTGCTGCTAGACTTTCATTCATAAAACATTGGTAAGAAAACAATTCAGCCACAGGAAATCACCAAAGGGGGTGAATCGGTTCACCTGGATCAGAAGCCACGGGAAATGTTTTATTGTAAGAAATGTTTTATTGAGATGATTTCCAGCTGTGACTGGGATTAATTCTACTCTTGAAATTTCATTTTTATAGCAGGTCCTTAACATTGGAGACTATGATACTTCCATGAGGTGGCAAAGTAGGTGAATAAAGTGAAATACTTTTGCTTTATCTTGTGCTCCTCCAATTCTATTGTGCTGAGATCAGCAATGGGTGATTTGCTGGCTTTTGAAAAATAATCAACTTCTCATTTACTTTCAAGACTAATACCCAAATGAAGGATGAATGATTCAAGGGTTAATGATTTTAACCCATCCTTTTGTATAGGAGCAGTGAACTGCCACTATATGGTGCTTGGGGAGCAGTTGCCGGTTCACTGTCTCACTCATGGACACCCTGACATGCTTTCTGCAGGACCAGGGATCAAACCTGTAACCAATTGCCAGACAGCCACTCTACCCACTGAGCTATACCACCCTAAAAAAAAAGCTAGACTCATTTCCATAGGCTCTAGTGTTTGACTCATGCTTTAAGTGCAAAGGGGTCACGGGACCCTTAAGGCATCCCTCACATTGTAGGTGCTACGAATACATAATGTATTGGTTTTGACATTGTTGCCGTCTGAACTGACTCAACTGTAGATGTGAGTCATACACTGCAACGGTCAAGCAAGAGAGTGAATAAAGAAGGGAACAGGAATAGAGAGAACCGAGGCTGGATAAGGGACTTGGTCAGAGGGGCCAGTGTCCTAAGGCATCAAACTACCAGGGGACCTCTATCTCAGGCCACCTATGGTGCTTGGCTCAAGACTTCTGAAGGAAGTTGAAGGCCAGGGCCCTCAGTGCACACAGCACAAGCTGACCACTACGCCCCTGGGAGGTTGTAGTGTGAACTAACCTTTTAGGCCTCCCAGTGCTTACAATGTGAGGGCTCCCCAGACCCCTCGGTGTGTACAATAAAAGCTGACCCCAGGGCCCCTGAGCAAATACAGTGTGAGGGGCCCAAGGCCCTTTGACATTTAAAGAGCGAGCTGACCACTTGGCCCCCTAGGCCTATGAGGCTTAAAGTGTGATCTGACTAGAAGGGCCCCAGGGCCCCTTAGCACCTACAGTGTCAGGGTCCCTTGACCCCTTTGCACTTAAAGCATGAGTTGACTACTTGGGCCCACGGAAAAGAATATAGCTGATCTTAACACTAAAGTGGATCATTTTACAAGAAGTAAGACAATTAATTAAGAAACATATATAGGAAGGGAATGGGGCGGCATGGCTCAGTGGGTAGAGCGGCCGCCTGGCGATCGGAAGGTTGCAGGTTCGATCCCCGTTCCTGCAGAGAAGCGTGTTGAGGTGTCCTTGAGCAAGATACCGTTCCCCTAAATGCTCTGCCCTGTGATAGACTGGTGAACTATGCAGGGTGTACCCCGCCTCTCGCCCAATGAGAACGGAGATAGGCTCCAGTTCCCCCGCGACCTGATTTCAGATAAGCGGTTGACAATGGATGGATATAGGAAGGGGGCATGATCTGGCCCAGTCAAATTTTTTAGAAGGTTTTGAATCACCAACAAAAGAGTTTAGGCTGATAAGTCTAGTAGTTTAGATTAGTTTAGATTAACTGCGGACAGGTGTGCACGTGGACACACACACATGCAACAAAAAGCATAATCCCAAAACAGTCAAATTATCCCAAAAAAGTTGAATCAGTTCATCTGGATACAATGTTTATAGTGAGCATTTCTTTTGCTCAATAATCCAGGTAGTCAAAACAAATCTAAATATTTGAATCAGATCATCTGAACATAGATGCTAAAAATAGGAAAACGTTTTGATATTCATTCAAACGTCCTGAACCAACTCTGAACTAGTAAGCCCTGTGAGGTACACAACCCCCTGACAAGGGACATAGATATGAATCAGTGTACTCACATAAAGGCTCCAGGCAAACAAAGCTAAAATGGATCAAAAACATCTTTAGTAGTAGGAGAACATTTCAACATTCATCTGAATGTCTTCATCAAATTTGAATTACATAGCCCCAATGAGTTACTAGATGATCTGATTCAGATATCTTGATTTATTGAGAGAAATGTTTCATCACTCATATAATGAACTGTTTTCAGTCTTTCAAGTCAAACAACTTTTTCCGCAGGAATCCCAACCCTATAAACTATAAAGTGACCCAATGACTGAAACAATAATGGTTTCATATGCAAATTGGCAATCACTAATTTCCTCATCTGAATTATTAAGTATGCATAAAGAAGTAGTCAAATTACTGAAACTAATTTTGAGTGGGGTCATCTGCTTTGAGGATGGGGTTGCCTGATATATTTAAAAAATATGGGGATGAAAATCTTTATTTATTTATTTTGTCTCTTCGAAATATGTGAATTTACTATTACTACAACTACTACGACATCTATGACTACAACAACAACAACAACTACTACTACTACTACTACTGCTTCAACTACAACAACTACTACTACTGCTACTACTACAACAACAACAACTACATCTACTACTACTACTACTAAAACTACTGCTACTACTTCAATTACTACTACTACTTCAATTACTACTATGTCTACTAAAACTACATCCCCCAAATCTCAAAAACCAGACTATGCAAGTAAAATAAAGACATCTTTTCAGGCTCAATAATCCAGCTCACATACTGGACTGAGATCAGAGGATGACATTCAGTTGAATGTTGAAATGTACTCGTGTTTTGTTTTAAACCCATGTCCAGATGACCTGATACAACTATTTAAACTATACAAATATAATGGTTCATACATTTCAACCAATCACAGAATGCATTCTATCGGCTAATTAGGCTACTCATCTCACCTCACGTGTGCCTGATTTGGGGTAGGCTATTGTGTTTACCGTCATTAGACAGAAATAAAAATGGGGAAGTTTCCGAGACTGTGTACTTCAACTACAAGTTCTAGTTCTGATCTTTATTCTGATACCAGAAAAGTGACAAAGAAATGTGCCAGAAAATATGATGAAATTTATGTCCAATACAGTTTTACCAGTGTATTTGAAGGTGGGGAAGAAAAGCCAAAAGGCCTTCTATGTCTAGCTGTGCTATCCAGCAAAATCATGAAGCCCAACAAATTAAAACGACATCTCAAGATAATACACAAGGAACTCACTGGGAAATCAAAGGCTGTTTTTCCGACAAAAAAATGGATGTAATGAATCGCCAGCAGATATACTTCAAAAAGACAATGAGTGTCTCCAAGAGAGCCCTGAAAGCTTTGTATGAGGTGAGCTACCGCATAGCAAAGGCTATGAAACCCCAGACCCTCGGGGAAAACCTTATTTTGCCTGCTGCAATAGATATCGTAAACACAGTGTGGGGAAGTAAACAAACTGATACCCATCCCCTTATCGGAAATTACAATGAAATGAAGAATCAGCGATATTGCAAGGGATCAAGAGGAAACACTTAATGAACGCTTGAAATTCAAACCAGCATATGCTCTACAGATGGGTTGTAGCACTGAGGGCCGAGACGCTGATGCTCTGGTTTCTGTTAACGATATGTGCGAGGAATCTACACAGGGGGACATTTTATTTCTGCCTTACACTTACTTAGCATGAAACGACACAAGAAATGTTCAATTTAATGAATTGCTGCCTGGAGAGAAAGAATACCTCGTGGGATCATATGGTTGGTTTATGTACCTACGATGCTCCAGCCATGGCAGGGCACAGAGCTGATGGACATTACTGGTGATTCATCATGAGCAATTGTGGCTAAAGAACTGAACTCGGAGAAATAATACAGCATGTCATGTCTATTATTAATTCTCCCCAACCCCATCCACTGTGAGAATACATTTTTGATAAACCGTGGAAAATATGGGATATGATCATCATGTATTGCTATTTCATAGCAAAGCCCAATGGTTGTCCAGGGGGAAGGTATTGGAGGGGTTTTTTAACTGAGAAATGGCTGCTGTCATTTGGAATGGATCTCAAGAAAAAATACTTTGTTGATTTTTTTTTATGAAACCAGAAAAAGACATGTCTCATTGCATATATAACAGATATGTTTTGTCAAACTCAATGAACTGAATCTCAGTATGCAGGGGAATAACACAAACCTGATATACATGAGTGAGCAGATCACAGGGTTCATGAGAAAGATTTCATTTTGGAAGATGAACCTTTCAAAGTCAAACTCTGCCCAACTTTCAAAGTTTTTGACTGACAATGACAACGTCCCACCAAGGTGATTATTGATCACCTCAGCTGCCTGGATGAGATTTTCAAGAGCTATTTCCCTGATGAGGACATGAAAAAGTTCGACTGGATCCTGGATCCATTCAACTGCCATCCCAATCCAATTGAAATACTGAAGCCCGTGAATGAAATATAACAGCTCAATGAACTGTCATGTGATGGGATCTTGCACAGAATACATTCCCAGAGCTCTCGGAGGGAGTTTTGGTTTGCTGCAAAAGGATAATATGCCAAGGTCTCCATGCGTGCACTGAAGACTTTGGTCCCATTCTCAACTTCGTACATGTGTGAGGACAGGCTTAGTACACTTGTCTGCATCCAGTAAAAGTATCACCCCACTCTGGATGTCATGGAAGAAATCAGATGCACAATATCCAGCACTCCTCCAGACTTCAAAAACTGTTGTGCCAAGCATGCTCATGTGTCTCACTAAACCTGGTGAGTAATCTAATTGTGTCTTATTCTTTGATTTACAGTTAATTATGCCACATTCAACAGATGCATTTATGTGCATGGTTGCGTACGTGCATGTGTTTTGCATGTTGGGGTTGCACAAATTTGTAAACATTCATTTGGGGTCACATCAGAAAAAAGTTTGGGAACCCCTGGTGTAGTGGGTCCTGTATCAAATTCCATATTCCTTTGCAGCAGCCTTCTCTCCCATAAACACAGGTCCTTTGAAGGCAGCTTAGTGTATCCCCTGATGGGCAGAGATGGCCCTCATTTTACTGTGGGGCAAGGTTCCTCCAGGATACATCACCTCTACTTTTCTTCCTGTTGAAAGAACTCTGACAGGCAACCTGCACTCTGGCTCAATACGAAAGGCATTTATGGAAGAAAAGAAATATCGATGCAGGCCTTCATCGTCAACCAACACCAACTGGGCTGGAATAGAGGCAGCAGTCTTTGACGGCTGGCACAGAACAGTACCACAACTCAGTGGTAAGCACTGGGTTGTAGTTAGAAGTTTGGATTGTACTCGATTCTTATTATACATAAATAAAGGAAAGGAGTAGGAGAGAAACCAAAATCAGATATTCCACTCCAAGTGTCTTTCAGAAAACTGTGGTAGGTCTACAGCAATGGCTACACGACTGACTGGAGTGTGCGATTGCAATGGGACAGTGGGGGATGAACTGTAGATAGGACCTCTTAAGAAAACACAGCTCCACTGAACCACATTTATACAAATGGTATCCAACAGTGAGTATCTTTTGGATTTTCTTTGCTGTGCATGCAGTCCATAGTTTTCTCAACAAATGCAATGTTGATTATAACTATCAATGAATAAAATAAAATTCTACAGGCTAACAGTATTCCCAGTTAAACGACACAGATGGGTCATATATGTTTTCCCTCTTTATTCAAAAAAGCGGGTATGAAGCATCTAGAGAATTGGTATAGTATGATAAAGAAGAGCAATTCACCAGCTCTCTCTGTTCATCCCTGAGGTCCATTAATGCATTGTCTTACACCCCCCCTCCCCATTTCTGAGCTGCTCTATCCTATCCAATCAGCAATCAGACATTCAGTAAGAGGCCAGCCAATGAATGACACATCATCAAAGCATGAGAGCTCCGGTCAAATGCTGTACAATGAAGGATATTTGCCAAACTCTAAACCAACTGTTTAGAAGATGTAATCCATAAATTGATCACATCTTAAAGGCCTTTAAGACCAGAGCTATACAGATTAGGTCCAACAGTACCTGAACTATAACCTCCCAATCCATAAATAACAGACAAGCTTAAATGGTGTTCTCAGACAATAGTGAAACAATTGCATTGATTTACTGTCAATAATCCTCCCATTTCTTAAATTGACCCTGGAGTGATGCATGAAATTTAAGAATTGCCCAAATCTACAGGAAGGATTGTTACAGGTCATTTCCTTTATAGCCCGCGCTGCTTTTATTGCCCTGGGCCATGGAACGAGGAGTGATGAATGCAAGCTGACATACATTTTTTTATTGTTGCCATGTAGCCCCGCACCTTTCCGCTAAAAGCCTTATTTTTAAAGGCTTATCCTTTCTATCCTGTTATCAGTGCAGATCCTTTCCTTCCTCATCATTATTTCCAGGTGAGTCACTGTGGTTGCGACCTGGCCACCTTTCTACCATCTGGACAGGGTGCTAAGTCAGAGTTGTGCTTCCTGGGTAACCTAACCATGCAAGTGTTTGTGTTCTGCTCTGATGTAGTGGAAAATGTACCATGAGCTCACTGAGTACATCTGGACAGCTACAATTAATTAATAAGTAGTTTGTACATTGACAGGCAAAGGCCTGTAGAAACATAAGACACATGTTTCTTTGATGGTAAACCTTTATTTTTCCTCAAATAACTACCTAAAACCAAATGCATGGTGAAAGGGTGTCGAGTCTGGCTGAGGTTATGTACTTCAACATAATAACAAACTGCCACGAAGGATTCTTTAACAAAACCTTCCTACTTGCATCGAGACAGGACTTTCAAAAACTTTAGATAAAGGCAATCAACGAGTGCATCACCCACGCACAATACATCGTGAAATGGACAGGAAAAATATGCCTCACTGGCCATTAAAGCCCTTAGTGAGAGGGAACACAGTACAGTTGACGGATACTAAATGAGGAAGGCTGTCTGCTATTTTCATAGCATCATTTTAGAGGCCCCCGACACAAACTGACAGATCTACCAGGAAACCATTTGTGGTAATGCATAACAGACATACCATTAACCTGACTCCTTTTGAAGAGTCAAGTAGGAGAGGGAAAACTCCTATGGTTGAGCTTGTGTGTCACAGCCACTATTGCTGCTTACTGTGATGAGGGAGGTGCTCTTGCTGCCAGCTACATATAGCAAGAACTAAGCATGCATATTTCAGATGTTCTCCTCACCAGACAAACCAGGACTCCATTCGGATGAGGGAAAAAGAACATTGACACCTCCGTTACATTTGGGTCACAGTTCACTTGTGCCTTAGAATTTCTTATCCCTCATCTCTGGAGGAGAACGCACATGTTTCAGCATACAGAGCTGATGTATGGCAGCCAAGTAAATTGTGCTTTACAAAAAAAATCCCTTAATAGTACCACAAGGGGAAATTTGGAATTCTTTGCATTTTAACCCATCCTATTGTATAGGAGCGGTGAGCTGCCACCATGTGGCGCTTGGAGAGCAGTTAGGGGTTCAGTGTCTTGCTCAAGGACACCTTGACATGCTTTCTGCAGGAGCGAGGATTGAACCTGTAACCTTCTGATTGCCAGACGACCACTCTGCCCACTGAGCTATGCTGCCCCCGAAGGCAAGCATGCTAACCAGTCAAATAAAGAGTTCAACTCTTCAGTTGACTCTCAGAGGCCATATTTGCTCAAGACCCTCTTATTGACTGCAAATGAATGCAATCTGACAGAACAACAAACCATACAACAGCATAGGTTGCTCTTCTATTTAATCAAACAAGTAATTTGGGCCTCGGTGGGGGCGGCATAGCTCAGTGGGTAGAGCGGCCGTCTGGCAATCAGAAGGTTGCAGGATCGATCCCCGGTCCTGCATACAGCATGTCGAGGTGTCCTTGAGCAAGACACTTAACCCTTAACTGCTCCCTGAGCACCATGTGTTGGCAGTTCACTGCTCCTATACAATAGGTTGGGTCAAAAATGCAGAGAAATCCAAATTTCACCTTGCGGGACTGATAAGGGAATCCTTTCTTTCTTTCTTCTGTAACCCCTCACTATAGAGTAGTAAACTATGGGTGGCCCCTGATGGACAAGATCTGTCAGCACCTCTTAGTGTGTAGCTTATTGCTTTCAAACACTAGGCTTTTGACTGAGAGGAAAGACCCATTTCAGTTTCATCACAAAATGAGATTATACTGACAAAGCCCTTACAAAACCTTGGGACCAATGCCTATGTCAACCATGTCCTTGCCCTGAGGAGTTTCACTATGGATTTTTCATTAAAAAAATTACCTCCAGTTAGACTCTCCAGTGGAAATTCACAAAAGGCACAGTAAACCGGCAAAAATACAGACAGCATGTCATTCAAATAAAATCACTTGTTCTCCTCCCTCATCCACACACACACACCCACACACACTTACGTATGTATGTATGTACACACACGCACGCACGCATGCACGCACACACACACACACAGATGTATGCAAACAAACTGTGTGCCATTTACAATTAGTATACAACAACAATACTTGTAAACTCTGACCTGGACTGTTGAGCTGATCTCGGCAGCAAATCCACCTGTGATTGGTGCCTCATGACTGATGAGCAAACGGCCAGTTTTCACCACGGACTGAAAAACAACAAAGCAAAAGCGAAAGCTCATCAAGCAAAATTATATTGCGGTCATCTGTAAAGTCAAAGTAAGACATTTTTCCAGTATCGAAAGGCAGATTTAAATGAGTTTTGGTGCATGTATCACAAGGACCATCAAAGCAACATCAATAGATTGAGGTGGACTTATGTATAATCACAAGAGAAGTACTGAGTACAAGTTCCACATCAGACAAATGGATCTAATGTCACGGATAAGAATTTCTCAATTCCATTTTACACCACTGTTTACATTACATCTCTGCACCATTAGTGTGTATGTTCCACATGGAAATGTAAAGGTGCAGGACGTTCAATAACTGCCGACCCAGCATACACATCAATTACAGGTGAACCATTGACCCTCTTTGATAGAAATGAAAGATTTTCCCATCATACAAACACATTTCACAGCATGAGGTTTGTGCTCATAAAGGTGAGCAGAGGGTGTGGGAGAGAGACATAGAGTGGCACTTTAGGGACTACTAATACAGGGGCAACATAGCTCAGAAGGTAGGGTGGTTGTTTAGCAATAGAAGATTAGTGGTTCGATCCCCAGCCCCTGCAAAGAACTTGCTGAGATGTCCTTGAGTAAGACACTGAATTCCAAATTACAACCTTAGGTGCTGCAGCTGCACTCATTGCTCCTATAACAATAGGATGGGATACACGCAGATAAATTCCACCGGCCTTGGTCAGGTGGCTAATAACTTTTACTTTCTTTCTAAATCAATCTATTAATCCATATTTATATTTGTCGATCCATATCTCTGCTCCACGGCCAAGCCTGTCACCCACAGTAACATGTTGAGTAAAATAAAAGGAAGTAATCAAGTCTGATAAAAACATACTGATTTGCTTCCCCTCCCCCTCTACAGCAAGGTTTAATAGGACTTCCTAAAAAATATGACTTGGCTCCACTTTGTGAGCAGAGTGAAATCCCCGGTCATATTCTGGATGGAGGATTTGAGTAAAATTCCTGGTGTAATATTCTGGAACCAAAGAAGAGTTTCCACTGCAGTAACAGGATGATTTCCCTTTATTAAAACACACGGAGATAATATCACCTGCCTTCTCTCATCCTAAAAGCCACAAACCAAACAACATAGCCAATGCATCATAACAACTCCCAGAAAAATACACAAGACACAGCCATAGGGTGCAGCAAATTAGGACTCACATTCTTACAAAAACTACACATAAATCCAACGGAGGAGTATTTTAGGTCGTCATGCAGACGCTTAAAGAAGCAAATGTTTAGATTGCTTAGGTCCTGGTTTGGCTGCGAGGCATACCATGAATCTGGCTGAGTGCACAACACACGAATATGAAGCATTAGAGGAAACACCAGTGTGTGACTGTAGGACACTAATACTTGATTTGATCCTATGGAGTCCATTCCTGAAGAGTCACACTAGATGGAGTATTGTTGGATGGCGAGACATATAAGAGCTGGTATAGGAAAGTTTCTCAAACCTTCAATCTTGAAAGCTTACAAACAAATACCCTTTTTGATTTAGTTTGTAACACAATTGTTAATAATAATAATAATAATAATGATTCCCTTATTAGTCCCGCAAGGGGAAATTTGTTCTCTGCATTTCTGACCCAACCTATTGTATAGGAGCAGTGAGCTGCCAACATGTGGCGCTCGGGGAGCAGTTAGGGGTTAAGTGTCTTGCTCAAGGACACCTTGACATGCTGTATGCAGGACCGGGAATCGAACCTGCAATGTTCCGATTGCCAGGCGACCGCTCTACCCACTGAGCTATGCCGCCCCAAAAGTACAATCTCCCCGTCGGGGAATCGAACCCCGGTCTCCCGCGTGACAGGCGGGGATACTCACCACTATACTAATCCACAATCTTCAACATTTTTGTGGTTGCTCAAATTAATGGCTACTGGGTGGTATGAGTACAAGGAAATATTGATACTGCATTTGATATTGTATTTTTTTTAAACTACATGGATTCTTAAGATTACACTAAAAGACCCATGGCGGCAGCACTACTACTGTTTACATCTCTGACCACAAGGTGGCGGTGGACTATTCTAACAGCAGGTGTTGCCAGTTTCTTGCTAGCTTGATGGCTCTGATGGTAGAATGCCTTGGAAACTTTATACAACGCATTCAATTTTCTAATTTGTTTTACATCTCTATTGCAGCCAGTTCTACTTGTTGCCATTGAGTAGATATGGCGATGCCTGCTCCTAGAAGACCTTTGCCAACTGATACTATAACATCAACAGCTGTCACTCGGGTCCAACCATGTAATTTTTGACCAGCAACAGGGGGAAATGGTGACCCAACAGTAGTGTGGTTTCCTTTTGCATCTCTTTCATTAAGAATGACCCTTTAGGATTTAGGGTGGTCAAACAACAATACAGTTACTGGTATCACCATAGGTATCAGCACACAAAGCAGCATAAAAAATACCTTCAGGATTGTTTCTTTAAAGCTCTGATCTTAACATTAATGAACCAAAGTAAACTACTGTCTCCTTAAAGACCAACACTGAACACCAGCGTCCTCTGACAAACAGCCTGGATGGCCAGGAATCCCAACCATGGAGGCAAATGAGTTCAGCGTGTGTGAATCACTGATCATATGACACCGTCTTCTGGAATGTGGAAGTTTATAACAACACAAGAAGATAATAAAAACACCTGGCAGGCTGCAGTCAAGAGGAATGGAGCGAGGGGCTGAAGCTGGGACCGTGTCTTGATATGACATGTTGCTGTGAAGTTCGCCATAGCAAGATGACTCATACAGGTCCCATGAATAAACAGCGCTTCAGCCCAGCTCCCTGCCCCGCCCCGATTCTGACCCCATTAATCATCCAGCGCACAATTCTTTTGTATATGCATCCACGTACATACACATTTGAGGCATCCTCCCTGTTGCTACACAACCACTGCCTCTATCTAACACTATCAACCATGAGGGGAGACCCAGCATACCCAGCATCAGAAACACATTCTTCAGATGCTTTGGACACAAAAAGAGCCTGCGATTATCATTACAATATTGTCGGATAGAATTTCAGGCCCTTGGGGTAGGAGAAACTAACCATCCAGTTAGGTTGCTCCCTCCTAATGCCTACTACAGAGGACAGTCACTGCAAAAGCCTACACTAGCTGGCACAAGTGGTCTGAAACCCAATCTGTATTTTTTTTGCCAGGTATGTTTTCATGTGCCTGGAATTTTATTTGTTTTCCTTTGAATAAGAAAAGGGGGTGGCATGGCTCAGTGGGTAGAGTGGTCATCTGGCAATCGGAGGGTTGCAATTTCGAGCCCTGGACCAGCCGAAAAATGTGTGGAAGTGTCCTCGAGCCAGACACTGTTCCCCTGATAGCTCTGCCATGTGATGGACTGGCGACCCTTCAAGGGTGTGTCCCCACCTTTCACCCAATGAGAACTGAGATAGACTCCAGTTCCCCCGTGACCCCACTTCGGATAAGTGGTTGGCAATGGATGAATAAGAAAGCTTTGGACTTAAATATAACACAGTATGTCAATGAGAGCATGACATGCAATAACAGTTAAATTTGGTTGGTTTTTCTGGATAAATACACAACTGAAATCCCCAATACAAAAATACATTTGTAAGTGGTAAAATGCTGTAATGTCTGGGAAAACACAAGGACACTTGGTATACTGGTACAGTGGCTAATACACTCTGACTGCTTGGCTCAAGACCTTGTCAATTAGTCAAAGGAAGAAAAATAAAACATGAAAGTAAGCACACTGTCAAATAAAAAAAAGATTCCATTTCCTCCTCATGTTATTACCTCACACATAAATCATACCCTACCAAGTACTCATATCCATGAAGCTCATGGTTTGTAACAAAATACATAACCAGTGAGATCTGGTGCAATTGTTGTGCTTATCTCTATATTGGCTGCCTTTGCCTTGGATGAGGAATTGTATTGCTGCATCACCAGCGCCATGGTGACACAAACAAACAGGTCTCTTTATATTTCTCGCCACAGGGACGTATTTATCTGTCATCTCTCTCTGCTCCAGTTTGTGGAATTCACGGTCCAAACAAAATAGTAAATCTAGAATTTCTGTTTCCCGACTATAGCCTATTTACTACCAATATCATACCAGTGCTGTCCAACGCATCGACTCAACTTACTGCCTGGGGCTCAAAACAACATATACGTGTGTGCCCACGTACCCGCGGATGCATGTATGCATGCACAAACACACACAAACACCCACACACATATATACATACGCACATAGAGCAGTATTCACATAAAACCTCCCCCCATATTTGACAGCACTGTAACTTGTACACAGTAATTGTGGCATTGGCCTTTAGCCCTGTTGCTTCCGGTGCAGAATGGGTTCCCAAATGACAGAACCATCCACTCACACCATTGTGTGGTTTGACCCTTCTTTCAAAAGCCATCCAGTCTTATTCGCCCACGAGAAGCAGGCTTTCATGCTGGTGAACTTAGGCCTTGGGCTGAGTGAAGGCTAGCCCACACTATACAGACAGTGGCAGAGTCACAGGGAGTGAGACGGCCACCAGACCAAGATGATCAGTTGGACAAATCCAAGGAGGGGAAATTATATGCCTCGAGTGAGGAAAGTACAAACAAACATGCAATGAATCTTTCCTTGTAACCTCAGAAAGACAAAAGGCCTGTTGGCAGAGGGAATCAATTTACCATTTAGCTACTTGATGAGTTTATTACAGTTTGAGTCTGAGTGTCTTGGCTAGTAAAATAATGTCCCATTTTGGAGTTAAAACTAGATTAACATTGATGAAACCAAACAAAGAGTTGAACAGGGTTAGCAGCTTTCCACTGACATTTTAATCAGGGAGAGATGTGTGCAATAAAAAAGGTAGATGAATCAGGGCAAAATGGGTGGGTAAAAAAAGGCAAGAGTAAGGGAAGAAAAAGACAGACTAAATGAGACAAGAAAGCAGGTTCTGTCTTGACCTTGAGTTTCTTCTTTTTTTTATCCTCGTTTTTCCCACACCAGAATTCCCCCAGTTGCCTACTGCTGGGTCAGTCTCTTTGATACCCCTCTTGAACATCAACAGGAAGGAGGAAGCCGTAGCATGAGTCCTCCAAGTCACATGACCAGTAGCCCTCACTATTTTGCACATCAAGGTTTCACGGGGAAAGCACAGTGTTTGGCTGTTGGAGGAGAATGAAGCAGAGTACTTTCCTTTCACTTAACTGCGAGAGACCGATTGACCCAGAGGGGGACACTAGCAAACCCAGAATACTTTATCCAACCTAACCCCTATACCCATGTGAGACTTGGCCAAATAGGCCCCGCTAACTCAGGACCTCCAGCCGTGGTAGGAAATGGCGCAGCCAGGATTCGAACAACCAACTGCATGACACAGAGATGCACTGAACATAGATGCTTTAACCCCCTATGCCACCGGAGGCATCCGCTGACTCTTCTGATGGCTGAGAAAACTATACATGTTGGTCAGCCTGAAAAGTTGAGACAATTCACTCTTAAACAGCCTTATGAAGAATGGTGAGAAGAGCTGTGGAGAGCAAGAGGAGGACATGAACTGGTGGGAGGTTTGGTTGTAGGATACCAGCCGAGTTACTGTGCTCAGGGTATATTTAGGTGAGGGAATCAGGTGTAGCTTCACTGCTCTTATGAGTGAGAGTCATACTTCACTGTCTAGTCGTCCCTTAATTCATGATAATCTTTCCATATTTTTTGTAAGCCAGTGTAATTTTCCACCTTTAATTCTGACCTACTTATTGCAATCTCCGGAACCACAACCACCTAACCACCATCTCCTAGATCAGCGCTTTTCAAACTTCTGACTATGGCAAGTGAATCTAGAACTAGCCCACACCTCGTGTTATGAAAACAATGTCTTGAAGTGTAACAAGCAACAAAACTTTTATTGCACTTACAATAATACAATGAGTGGAGTTAGGAGGGAGAGTAGGCCATGTCTTCATACAACAGCAGGCAACCAAGTGTCACCAGTTGGCAAGCATCCTTTTATGCCAAGGATCACTCAACTCAATACCAACTGTCTCATTGGGCTCGAATATATTTTGACAAACTTGACTGTCTTGATCTTGAATGTATGCTCCTTAGAAGTTATGAGCTGGTTTAATGTTATTTTATTGTTGACAATTCTTCATGACCTCTGACCTTGAATAAAAATCAAATATGGCCCTTTGAGTAATAAGTTTGAGAACACATGTTCTTGACTGCTCATAAATCCTACTTCAGCCTCCCTGCTCTGAGGAGGAGGACAACGACGACAGCAGCGGCTGGTGGTGGACTTGCTGGCCTGGGCTGGGCAACAGTAGTGGTGGCTGCAGCTTCACCACTCATTGTGCTGCAGGGCTATCATTAAAGCCAGAGCCGTTCCGCAGGCTGCAGGGGAAATGTCATGTTTACTGCCATTCCCATACACACCCAACGTAATGAGCAGCATAGACCTCTCCTCAGCTGCCGTCTTTCCTACTTCTGTCCATTCTATCTCTCCAACTGTGGCCGGCTCCATCTTCCCTCCCTCTGTCAACTATCACTCTCTCCGTGTCTTTCATTTCTTGTCTCCTTATTTAAACATCTCTTCCACTTCCTCCCTCTATCCCATGTCCCAGTGCCTTCTAGGTTTATGCTCCCATTCTGCCCCACATGGGGCCTCATCATGGAGAACTGGACAGCCAACAGCCTGCTCTCTACATCCGACCAACCTGGCATGGCCTCAGAGGCCAGGGTCACAGTGGTTACTCCCTTATGGCATAGTCTCATAAGGGGACCCACACAAGCATGTGAAAATATACATAACCCGATTAAATACTGGCTCACATACAACTACGCACACACACACTACACAAAAACATACACTCAAGTGAATGCACACACAGACACACAGCCTTTCATTATGCCGTATATTCAAAACTGATTCATAATTTTTTAGGACCTGAATAGTGAGCCAGTTTCATAAAGCAGTATATACTG
Organism: Regalecus glesne; assembly: GCA_900302585.1. Taxonomy (NCBI): domain Eukaryota; kingdom Metazoa; phylum Chordata; class Actinopteri; order Lampriformes; family Regalecidae; genus Regalecus; species Regalecus glesne. The sequence goes on along the minus strand of OMLC01042499.1, from coordinate 6,726 downwards.
CCTGCTGTCAAAGCAGTTTTGATAATCCAGACATTAAAATGGTTCCCTAGACCAGGGTAGGGAGAGGGCAGGAACACAGAAAGACAGACAGCACGGTTTGAGACTGGCGGATACAGGCGATCAGAGCCATATTTATACATCCATAGTTATCACGGGAACAGTGTGCAGACTAAGGGGGTGACAAGTCAATAAAAAACCAGTTCATGCTGCTGCTAAACAAGGCTGTGGTTTTCCTGGGACAGAAACACATTACACGCTTTTGAAAGACAAAGTTTTCATAGACGTCCAAAACTTTCCATGGGTAGCTGCTAATGACATCATGCATTATTTGAATCTATATTTTTACACCACTAAATTGCTTTGGTCTTTCAAGAATAACATAAAAATAGCAGTGGTGACAAAAAAAGGCACACTGATACAGTGTGTGAACACACACACACACACGCACACACACACACACACGCACGCACACACACACGCACACGCCAAGCTACCACGGCCCTGAGAGCAAGTGGCTCCCAGTTTTCTAAGCCTCTTCTTTCCTCAGGCCGTCCATCAAAATGTCACAGGCAGAGAAAGTTTAGAACCATGCCGCCAGAGAGGAGTCATCTTTGCCGCCAGGCCTGCTGGCTTTGGTCCTGCCATCGACCCTATAATTGTGTGGCTAGCCACTGTAGGTTCCCAACTCATGTGCTACCATGTGATCTCTGTGACAGATGAGTCGCTGCATGGCTGTACTCCTTGCTCGGCCCTTTCAAGTGGTGCTCTGTGATTAGTGAAAGGGGTACTCGGCAAACCAGGGGGCCCATTAAATCACAGTGCCAAATAAGCAGGACACGTAAATGCTCAATCTCTCAATCTCACACACTCTCTCTCACAATATAAGGAAACAAGGAGTTAAGGAGAGAGAGAGAGAGAGAGAGAGAGAGAGAGAGAGAGAGAGAGAGAGAGAGAACAGACAGCAGATGGAGAGAGGGGAAGATGAAAAGAGTGCGTGTGTCAGAGAAAAAAATGGATAAAATCAGGAAGCAGACAGAATGTGGAGATGATTGCCAGGAGACAGCAAGAGAAAAGGGGGGGTTATCAGGATAGGGTGGCTATGCAAAATGCCTGAAAGATACAGATGAGCTGAGAGAGGGAGATAGAAAAAGGAGTAGTGTGCCTAAAATGTCTGGGTTTGCTGGATGTGGGAAAGACAGGAGATAGGCTGAGTGAGAGAGAGAAGAGGGAGAGTAAGAGAGGGAGGAGATGGAGAGAACAAGTGACTGGCAGATCGTCAGACATGGTGTAATGCAAAAGGCAAAAACATGGATACTTGCTTAACACAGTGGTGCGTGTGCATGTGTATGTGCACATGTGTAAACACAGCTATGTGAACACACACAGCTGAGGTCACTACCATTTCCACTACTCTTGCTCATCAATAGTAATATGTCCCTTGAGGGTTTATGTGAAGGTCAACATATGATTATTTGTGTGGCTCCAGAGTGTGTGTGAATGCTTGTATGAACACGTATACACATACGAGTTGATATGTTGATAATGTATTACTCATCTGCATGCATGCCTTCACACTTGAACAGATTACATATTTGTAGTAGGCACCTGTCAGCAATGTACTATTTGTATATTCTTTATCTAATCTATCCATCTATCTATCCACACTCATACACCTCTTCTGTCTCTGTTTCATGAATATAGCACAAATGTCAGCTATTACAGTCAGATGTGCGTCTACTGCATGTTGTGTAGGATTGAAGAATAAATAAAATACATGAAACTGAAAAAACAGAAAGTGACAAAAGGACCACAGTTCGAGTTAAATATATGTCAATGATTATTGAGGCAGGCCAAATACAAAAAATATATTGTTTTTCTGTAAAAACATTTATCTTTTGTATGTTTGGCTACGGGGTATGTGTCTCTTAGATCCGAATGCCTCTTGTTCATCTTTCTGGTGTACGCTTAATAGTCACATGGCAGTTTTGTCAGGAAGTGTGTGTCTGCATGTGTACTATGTGTGTGTACTGATGCATGACCGTCCCCATCACCACGTCACTCACCCATGGGTGGCTCATCGTGGCTCAGTGCTCTGCGGCTGTAGTGGTGTTTGAGCAGGGCTCCCAGCACCTCAGGGCTGACCTCTGCATCCCTCCGCAGTGACACATTGGGAGCAACCATCTTATCATATGTGTATAGATAGTAGCTAGGATATAGCAAAAAGAGAGGAGAGGGGAAAGAGTGAGAAAAAAAGTATAAAAAAATAATCAAATTGTTCTTTGAATTAATCTTGATGTGGTGAGTATTTCTTGCCATTTTCTAGAATTCTACATCAGTGCTCAAACTGGGTTATGGCGTAAGTGCTGTTGCATCATATCCTGTATTCTTATAAATGCCATTGCAATACAGATGTACTGTGTGTGCCACATGTGGAAATAGTATAATGATCACTTCAATGGCTATTCATCAGTCACAGTACAGGTCCTATATTTATGGTCAGTCAGTTAATAGTTATTTGGTGTATACACAGAGTTGACTGGGTCATCATCATCATCAGTTGACTGGGTGCTCAAACAGAAGCAGGGGGAAAACAATACTAACACAAGACTGAAAACAAACCCAACTGCATATTTCAAGACAAGTTATAGAGATTTGTCAAAAAATTTCCTACCAGCCACTGTCAGCCCAACAATCAGTGATATATTCCTCCAATCACCCAAGCTATTTCAGGTACAGACTAATTAACTATTTGAAGAATCCCATCCAAACCACTTACTTTGAGATTGTAAGTGAACTTAATATAAATATTTTGATTTTTTGTGACATGCAAGAATGACAGCTTTGTCAAGTTGTGAGAATTATTAGTATGCTGTGAACATGAGTCAGGATCTTTTAACACCTATCATTGAAAAAAGGGGACCCACTAGTATAACCCCTTGTGGCATTGTTAAAGAGTTAGCTGCACCCTCACAAATATCTAAGTGGCCTTTATTTTATTTATATTCCAATACAACACAGCAATATCAGAGTAGGGCAAAACAAATACATGGCTTGCATGTTTCAGTGTACATTAACTACATTATTTGAAGACAGGGACAGAAAACAAAATGTTGAATATGATTTTTTCTTATCACGTGCAAGGGTCTCAGCTTGAGCAGACCCACAACTTTATCACATATGTTCAGGTACTGGGTGCATCTGGGAGAGATAGTGCCTGGACATCCACTGAGCTACTGAGCCAATGCTATCTGCCCATTTCTGGCTACATGGTGGAAGAAGGGAGGTAGCTGGTGAGATAGGGAGAGAGGGAAGAGAGGGAGAGAGAGAGAGAGAGAGAGAGAGCGAGAAAGAGAGAGATGCATACAGACAGACAGACAGACAGACAGACAGACGGGTGGCGGAGTCACAGTATGAGAAAAAGAGAAGTAAAAGGAGAATGTAACAAGGAGAAAAAAGAAGAGAAGGAAAAAAGAACAGAGTCCCACAATAAAAGAAGAGAGAAGCACCCTCCCCCATAACCAGTACCCTCCAGACACAGTGAGGAGTGAAGCTGTGAACTAGGTTAAGCATGACAGCTCAGTGATGTTCTCCCTGCAATACTTCCAAACTACCAACCATGCCTGGCTCTCCATCGTTATGGTGATGCAGGAACCGAATGGAATTTGCGTTAATGGAAATTTGAAAACTCTTAGAATATAATTGAATAGCATCATACTGGCTCCATTTCTGACATGTGTAAGGCTAATGGATGGTTATAGTTACCCAAATAGGATGTGAGTTACCTCAGCTGTCTAACAAGCCGCTCAGGTGTATAAATGAAATTCGTTATCGCTAATGTTGCTAATGCAATATGTAGGATTAACTGATTGATGCAGGTCCTGGCTGGTTTAGAAGTGAACTAGTCATGTGATGTCACCATGTGACCAGATGAGGTGGGCAATAACCTACTCCAGCCAGCCTGTCTGGCATACTGTTTGTGAGTCTCCAGTAAATTTGTCCCTTGCTGAGCCAGTAAGTCAAGCCAGTCACATGTGATCAGCTTGACATCATGTCTGGGGCTGTTAACTAGCAAATTCTAGCCTTTAATCTGGTTTGGACTACTGGACTAGCTAAAAGACCTCTATTCCAAGACACAGCCAGGTCTACCCAGAGATTGGGTAGATCAGGGGTGCTCACACTTTGTTAGCATGCGAGCTACTACACTTTGCACCGTTGTTTGCACATGGGCAGTGAGAAGTCAGATGTCATTTGAATGGCTGCCCTGTATATCAATCAAGTGACAGGATGGATGATAGGCTGAAGTTTACTTTTTAATGCTATGTGATCTACCCACACTACCTTTGCGATTGACATATTGAGCGACCCTGGGCTAGAGGAATGGAGGTTTGGAGGAAGGGAGGGGTGGGACGAGGAGAGGGAGAGGACTAGATGTGAGGAGAGGGCTTGGGGAAAGAGGTGTAGGCCAGAGAATGGGGGGATGGGGTGGGGGCTTATTCTAAAGCAGATTCATCACAAAGACTCTTGAGGTCTTTGTTTGCAAAGAAGGGGTCAAGGGGGCCCCAGGGTTCCTCCATGGAGTTCCGTGTAGACTACCACATGAAAACATTTAAGAACTCCAGCTCAAGCCAGAAGAGTGGAAGCCAACTGGAAACAAAAGAACAATGGCCTGGTGGGATTTTGAAAGAGTGGTAGTGTGGGTCCTGTAGTACCTGGGATGGACAAGGGCAGGGTGTCCCGGCTCTTCCTTGATGTTGGAGAAGAAATGGTTGAACACCAGGGTGGGCGTAGCAGTTTTACCCTGTAAAACACCACACGCACACGCACACACACACACGCACACACACACACGCACACACACACACACGCACGTTCCCATGCACGCAGAATTAACATGCATCAGCAGGGTATTGCCTTTCTCAATATCATGTCAAGGTCATACATCATACAAGGGCAAAGAAGGCATTCCTTCCATTCATATATATTGATTTGAATGTATTGTTTCACAACAGAAATAGGTGAATTATCACAATGATAATCTGATACATGACTACATGTGCAAATACACAAACACAAACACTCAAAGAAGCAAGGGGAAAAGGTAGTCTACTGAACACAGCCTTCTAACAGTAATAATCTAATGGAGTTAATGTATGCATACATGTGGATAGGGCTCATCTACCAGGAACCAGCTGTGTGTGTATGTGTTGTGGGGATCTATGAGGGAAACCATGCCTCCCAATGAAGGTCTCTTTGCATGTGTATCACAGTAAATCAGAAAGCAGAAGAGTGCCATTTTAATAGAGGGGTGTGTTATGCCTGTGTGGTGTGGGGGTGAGTGTAGTGACCCTGGGAGATGATCCCTGTGTACTAAAGAGAAGAGTTGAAGGGGGATGGGTAAGGAGAGGGGAGGACGTTACAGAAAAAGTAATAGTAACATGCATGTTTCCAGGACTAACCTTTCTTGTGGCATCAGAGTCAGCCAGCTTGCCATTGGTGGAACAGAGTTCTGCAGGGGATCTCCTCACCTGGCTTTCTTCCTCCTCCAACACCTTCTGAAACAGGCAATGAACAAGAGAACAGGCAGAGGTCAGAGAGATGAGGAGGGACAAGAGATCAGAAGAGGACACACACACAAACACACACAAACACACACATACACGGACAGGCAGACAGAAAGAGAAGGGGGGTTAAAAAGACAAAGGGATACAGTGAAGAAAGAGGGACAGAAATCGAGATGAGGCAAACAGGCGGACATACAACCCAGGAAGAGAGGGAGGTGAGAGAGAAACAAATAAATTACAATTCAACAGAACCATGAAACTGATGTACTCTGCCACAAAGTGTAAGAGGCAGAGTGAGAGGACCAAAAAACAAAAGAAAAGAAGACTAATATCTTGGTCATGGAAGGAAAAGACAGAGACTAATGGCATTAAATAGACAAGGTAATGGAGACAAATGGCATTCGTGCCAACAGGGAACGTGATCTAAGGGCCCATCCAAATATACCATAGCAGTAGTGAAAATGAAGGAGGCAGCAAGATGAATATGCCAGCAGACGGCGAAAGACAGCAGGGATGAACGCGTTGAGGAAGGTCCATGAATAAAATAAAGGAAAAGCCAAGCTGGTGGTCTGGATTACACAGACCTCTCCGTTATGTGAAAGGGCTTGTGCTTAATTCATTGGAACACATAAAATGCAGTAGGGGTTTGCCCCCTTACTTGGTCAGAAGATGTATGCATGTTTTTGTAAAACATGTCCAGGATTGTATGAATTCACATGTGTTTATGTATGTATAACATACACAAATTTATAGGCGTGTTTGCATAAAATTATTGCATGTGCCAAGCACGTATGACTCCATGCATCTCTATGTGCATTTATTTGCATGTCACATTTATATGATTATACGTGTAATTTAAGTTTGAAACATATATTTGACTTATTTTCTCAGCTTTGCAATATAAGATAATTTGTGTGTATTCAGTAATTGCTTCTAGCACTGCTGCTGGGTGTATTTACAACATCAAGGATGAGTGAGAGAGCGTATGAGTGCATATTTGTCTGTGTATTGAGCACATCCTGGCCATGCTCCGTCAAAGGCCATAGGGCTGATGCTTATCTATGCCAGACAGGGCTGATATTACACACACACATTGCTGGCGGCTCTCTCTCTCTCTCTCTCTCTCTCTCTCTCTCTCTCTCTCTCTCTCTCTCTCTCTCTCTCT
>OMLC01042498.1:0-20961 GCA_900302585.1 Regalecus glesne | reverse complement strand
CAGCAGCTGTTTAAATTCACTCTAACAGTTCTGCAACATGCCAGTTTAAACATAATATTCAAGGAGAAAAACAGAGCTTGACACTTAGCTCTGCCATTCCTTCTCTCTCTCTCTCTCTCTCTCTCTCTCTCTCTCTCTCTCTCTTCTCTTCTCTCTCTCTCACTCTCTCTCTCTCTCTCTCTCTCTCTCGCTCTCTCTCTCTCTCTCTCTCTGCTCTCTCTCTCTCTCTCTCTCTCTCTCTCTCTCTCTCTCTCTCTCTCTCTCTCTCTCTCAAATGCAGCCTATTGCCTTGGGACCTAGACCCATTACCAGGGATGAAAATAAGAAGGCCCTTGACCTAGTTTAAGTCCCAAATCATTCAATAAGAAAGTCTGGTTTGCTCCTTGTCTTCTTCTTTATGTTAAACAAATGAAAGACGGGTTATTGGAATTATGACATACTTTATACTTAACTGATGAAGCTCTACTTATATCTCACTTACTTTTCCTCAAGTGCAGAGAGATGCATATCTTGCAAAAGACATCGCCATTCTCCTCGTCATGGTCTAACCATGCCCACGTCTCTTTTCCTCACCTTCTTTCATCCTCCCTTTCTCTTCTCTCTTTTGCCCTCTGTCATTGACCATCCCACTGACACACAGATCCTGTTATATTGTATTGTATTATACAAACCCATCTTGCCCTCTAGTTTTTTTTTCTCTGCTTCCAGTCTTCACAACATTCCACCCAGTTTGCCCTGTGTTTAATGGGCTCGTTTCTCAGTTGCTCAGTAGTCCAAAGACAGTTCGAAGTAATGTTGGCTGTAAAGGACCATTAATCAGGGGCTAGGTTGCAACTGGTAGGGGCCCAAAAGGAAGGGGAACCTCACAGCTAAACAAGCAATAAATTGTAGTCCCCCTGCTTTCTCTGTGCCCTTATCTCACTGTAGTCAGGGGGGGAAACTGTTCATCTATATCATCAGCTGGTACATTCCAAGATCATCTGCCACATGTTTTTGTGGATATTTACAGTAAATTGAAGTCTGAATGATTGCTGCCAACCAGTCAATACTGCTGGTAGAGCAGAGCAGTCTAGCAGCCATTTGTATTTTTTTATTCAAATAGGGACAGTTCATATTAATGAACATTCAGAGTCAACTGTAAATGGTGAATAGATTATTTTCTTATATAGAGCTTTTCTAGTTGAGCAACCACTCGACGTGCTTTACGAGTGCCTCACATTTACAGAGCATGGGCTATTAAGGTTGGATACCCTTTTCCTGATGCCCCACGCTGGGATACAAATCTGTTACGCCTGACTTGGAGGTATGTGCTCTACCACTGAGCCACCGCAGCCTCCAAATGTAAAAACACCAGATTTAGACACTATGCTAATTTTCCTCCGTTGTCTATTGGCAATATAAAAACAGCACATACAGCCTAAAACTCATTCTACACAATAAGCACATACTACCTGAAACTCACTCTACATGATAACATATTGAAAATTAGCTTTGTGACTGAAACTGGTATGTTCACATTGGGATCCAAACGTTCATGAATATGCCATGTCCCTATTTAAATTTAAAAAGTACAGAAATACACTGCTGAACTCATACTAGCAGCCATGGCACCTAAAACTCATTCTATTTAATAACAAGTCCTAAGCATAACGTCAAGCGGATGTTACAGGAAATCATCACATTATCTCAAATTCACATCATTCACAGTGCATGAAAACAGAACGGAGCAGCCCTCTTGAAACTCATTCTGCACAATAAACAAGCCCTTACACAGGAAATGCCAAGCAAAGAACACCTCTAAAAGTTTCTGAGATAGGTTATGGGAGCAATTCTGATCATCTAGGTAGCATTTTTTTTAAAATTTAAACCAAATTTATACCACCCGTAGCCTAGATTTGGCAACATATAATCCGATTGTCAGGTGTAGTAGTCTCGATAATGTTTTAGTTGGGTTTATTTCTCCGTTTCTGCATTTTAGGGAAGGTGGAGATGACTTAATTTTTTTTCATCCATTTGCTCTGGTGCTTTTGGCTGAGTTGTGGAATTTGCACTATTGTTGAATGAATAGAGGGGAAAGAAGGTTTTACAGCTTGTAGCCAGGGGGAAGAAATGGCTGCAGGGGGATCCTGGCTTGAGGCAAGAAAGATTGGTTTTCAGCATTGTAAATCAGAATCCGTTTATTGGCCATGTATGTTTTCACTACATGGAATTTGATTATAGTTTCATGGTTCTCACAGATGCTTCACATAGAATGTCAACACAACAAGCTTCACATAAGATGTGAAGCTTGTTGTGTTATCATAATCAATCCTTGTGCATGTATTACATGCACTGTATGTGAAAACGTGTAGTGGATTAGACTTTTCATTCTCATTCAGTCTTTCTAAGAGATATCGAAGGATTTGAAGAGCACAAATCCAATGAATGGCTTGGCTTATGTACCGACTCTCTACAAAAGACAACATTTCAGTCACACGTGTGATACTGTTATCTGAAGTCATGTCAATTTTGTCATCAGCGGGATTTTTACCGTTTGTGGAATTCTGGAAATTGATGCGTCCTGACTGAATATGATTGAATCGATGTCATGAAAATGATGCTGTGCTTTATGGGGCTGTAAACATTCAGGTCAGTGGTGATCATGTGCCATGGGGAGATAGGTGTCTGTTATCTTCATGTCAAGCTAGCACTACTACTGCTAATTAACACACTTTCAACCATATGGGGGAAAATAATGAATAAAATCTGCTGGTATGACGTTGATTCATTATAAAATCCCTCATTCCCAACACTTTCCACAAATTTCTATTGATTTCCGTAAATTTCTATTGGATTCCTGTGAGCCATGGACCTTTTCTATGGTAACGAGTGATGGTAGTGATATGCTTTTCTGGTGTGAGTGGTCTTGAACACCTGGTAGTACTCGGTGGTTCGACACTACCATATACTACCCGTGTGGCCACGGTTATTATTGCTGAGGATCGCTCCTGTTCCAGACCATCACAGACCTCCTTCAGGGTAAATATAGGGCCACTGGCCTTTAATAAGAAACCTTATCGGAGGATATCCTGGGCTCCCTCCTACACACATGCCCATGCACGTGTACTCTCATGCATACATGAAGACTGTCCCTCTACTGGCTACCTCCTTCACTGCTGTCTTCCATGTTTGTAATCCTGTGACTCCTGCCATGACAGAGTTGTGATGAATGTCAGTCAAGAGTGATGTAAAAGTCACTTGAATTCTTATATGACTGTTGATACTGAGGTCCCATGGCAAAAAAGTCAGACCTGTATTTGATTTGTGACCAAATATGAAAGTGTCCCAAATCTGATTAAAAAAGACCAGATTTGGCTTGATTTGAGTGTTCGCACTGCTTAGAAAAATCTCCTTGTTGTCGAATGTAGGCAAAATCAAATTTTGGCCACTTTTGCATCCAGTCTGAATGTAGCCTTATCGACGCTGATACCTATTCCCTTTCTGTACCTTCAGTTCAGCAGCCTCACAGCAGTGCAGCAGCAGCAGCTGCCCAACAGGGGGGCTATGAGATCCCAGCCCGCTTGAGGACCCTCCACAATCTTGTGATCCAGTATGCCTCCCAGGGCAGATATGAAGTGGCAGTACCTCTCTGCAAGCAGGCTCTGGAAGACCTGGAGAAGACCTCTGGACACGACCACCCAGATGTGGCTACAATGCTAAATATCCTAGCCCTGGTCTACAGGTTAGTATTTCCCTCATTTTCTATATCATAGCCTTGGTCTACTGTTATGTACATCCTTATTATTCCATCCAGCGTAGCGAAATACCAGCCAGCAGACAATAATGGTACATTTTTATTGTAACTGATGAATTTAAAACCTTACATTAGGTGGCTACCAAACCATCTTATATTCTAACATCTTCTATGTTTTCAGAGGGTTTTAGTGCTGTATTCCCTGCACTGCACTGCAGTTTTTCTATTGATTTTTTTTCTACTTCTGCAGGAAAAATAAAATCAACTCCATCCTTTAAAATAGTGAAAATGGCTTTTTCGGATTTGGAATTCACATAACAAATGATTGCAGTTTTTTTTCTATTTTTTAGTGTTCTGTTCAGTTTTAATGTATTTACCCCTCCCTCCTTGATACTTTATACTGTCTTGGTCCTGGATAAGGACATAAGGGAAATTTGTTTTATTTGATTTTTTTTTCAGTTTCAGTACTGATTTCCTGCACTGGGAGCTATTAGCTTAATATTTTTCAGTGTTTGATTCTGACAGCCACCTTGGCCCTGGAAACCTGCTCCATGGCTGTCACTAAGTAACTTATGTTCCAGTGTCACTCTGTTCAATGGCAAATGGCGTATGTGTGCTATATGCCATTAGCAGTGCCATTGAAAGCATTGTTTCTAACTTCCGTTCAGTATTTAATGAATTAATAGATTAATAAATTAACTAATTTATTAATATTTGGGAAGTACAGTTCAACCTAATACTGGGATGCGAAGAATTTCTCTCATCTTGAGTTTGAAAATAGAAGACCCTAGATACCACTGAGTAATATTAACACACCTTAAGTCTTGTGCATGTGTACTTTTGTCTTGGTCGCAGGGACCAAAACAAGTACAAAGAGGCAGCCAACCTGCTGAATGATGCGCTGGCCATCAGGGAGAAGACTCTGGGCAGGGACCATCCAGCTGTAAGTACTTCAAACTAAAGTTATTTTGTTGTTCATAGCCATTCATGAGCTTTTGCTCTTTAACAGCTCTCAATTTTGATGAAATCTATAAAATGCAGATGACTGTCCTAACAGTTAAGTGCTAATTCCACTTTTGCCTTTTTAGATAAACTATATATTTTTACAGAAAAGGTATTTTAATTTTTGCCTTTTATTAGCTGTCATACTCTTTGTTTTGCCTCCATTTTACTTATTCATATTACAGACAGCATAAAGAGAAAAATGAGCTTTGAGTTCATAGTTTCTGGCCAAAAGGCTTCAAAGATATTTGAATGCACAATATTTATCAAAAATAATTGTTATGTAGGATAAAGCATTTAAAATATTAGCTTAAAATGTGAGGACCCCAATCAAATGATTGGTCCAGCTCTGTCCAGGGATCCATTGATTTGTGGGTCTGGTTGAAATCAGACAGCTGGTCTATTAACTGTGTTAATCCTGACAGGCTGGTCTCACTCCTGTCTGGACCTCCAGCACTGTGTGGAGCAGAGGTCACAGTAGGTCATTCTCCTCTTGCCTCTCATCCTGACGTGAGGCCCCACCCGTCTTTGTATAAGGAAATGACATTCCTCTGATTTTTTGTTATCAGGAAATCTGAAATTTTGGAAATGCTCACACCAATTTATAGCTCACAATGATTCACTTTTCCTGAATTTTGGCACCTTTTTATTCATATATATTTTTCCTCTAGAACACATTCACTGGCTCTTCAGTTTGTCTCCCCTCATGCCTCGCTCCTTTCGTCTTTACTCCCTCCACCTCTTCCCTCATCTCTCTCCTCTTTATCCTTTTACCCATTACTTCTCTTTCCCCCTTCCGTTTCTTACCACTGTCTGCATCATGTCTCTTTTCTCTTCTGTTCACCCACATGGACAGCAGCTTCTGTTCTCTGTTCTCAATCACAGATCAGAGGTGACCTGTGGGTCCCTTGCTGGTCCAGCCCCTCCTCAGTGCACACAGCGGAAATTCCTTATCCAGCTGATTGGGATGAAATTACAGCCCACTACAATCACTTCCTGCTTCTACTTTTCCTCTTCCTGCCTGTCACTCATTTGTTCACCAGATGTACAGCACTGTGCTACTGGGGTGGAATCTTGTGGTTACACACACTTCACACATGGGTGAAGATGATTAAAGGTGCCCGCCTCAAACTTTAACATGCTTTTTAAATCATTGATGTGTGTGTGTCCCTACCAGGTGGCTGCAACCCTCAACAACCTGGCTGTGCTGTATGGGAAGAGGGGGAAGTACAAGGAGGCAGAGCCACTGTGTAAGAGAGCACTGGAGATCCGAGAGAAGGTGGGTCAATGATTGTAGAAAGCAAATATTTAAAATCGACTCGACTTGGTAACTCTTAAGTACATATTATTTTGTTTTCTATTTTCCACAAGCTATTCTCTGCTCCGGTGATGTGAACTGTCATGAATAACAGTGATTCCCAACACTGTACCATAAAGGATTTTGACAGTGCAGGTTTGCATTCCAGCCAAACACTGAACCGACCACTGATGAATTCCTTCCGTTTTGTTCTGTTTGGTGTGTTGACCTTTGAACTCAACATGTAGAGTGTTTGGCTGTAAAGAATTCCTCGTGTATGAGGGCCTACTTTTACTATTACTCATCCATGACTTTGCCCTCACCTCTCCCTTGTCATGACACTGCACATAGTTATGTGATTTGGTTAAAATCAGTAAAAGGGAGTCTAGTTTATTCACTGTAGAGATGTTTTGTTAATCAAAGTTTATTTTTGTTACACTATGCACACAAGGGTCTACCTTTCATGTGCTGACATAATACCTTAAAGATATTTTTTTAGTAAGTTAAACATAAATGTTGATCTTTGAAACTGTAGCTTCAGCTATATTTAAGGTTTTTCAAATCTGGGGACTATTTTAAACGTGTGTTAAACTTGGGTCAGTTTTCTGTACTTCTCTCTCCTAGTCGCTTTCTGTTGTTTGACGAAGCACTGTGGCTTTTAGAGCTCCAAGTACCATTGGGGTTTTCATTTTACTCGTTCCATCTACTGGGCTGCCCACAAAGATGCTGCTCAGCAATGCAGAAAGTTTGGAGAAAAAAAAACGTGTTTGTCATTCTGTTACTTTTTGGCTCTCCTGTTTTAACTCCCTGCTGCCCTCACCCCATACCCCCTGCTCTTTCATTTTCTTTCTCTCCTCTGACAATCAGACGTCAGCTCGAGTTTGGTTTAGCCTATTTTATTTCTGATACGTCTTAAACTCAGAGAGCTGCTAATTTAGTTGCAGATTCAACAAATTATGTTTTCCTCACAGTTTCATTATGTTCTGGATGGCTCCCTTCCCTATGTTCACAAGGTCGCTTGGTTCAGGGTTTTTCTAGAGGTTCGTTCTAAGAGATTAAGACCATGACAGTCTGATACATTATTTTCTAGATTACACAGGGGGGTCCGGAATGGGCTACTATGAAACTGGCCCAGCCCATAGGGGACCATTTAAAACTTAAGATTTAATTAGCATCTCCATAAGCTCGCCTCATGTACCAGAACAAGTTGCTCAAGTGTCAGCCTCACCATGAGCCTTTCTCGGATATTCCCAGTGATCTCTTAAAGAGGGGAGAAGATACTGTTGTAGAATTAATATAAATTCAACATAAACATTAGTAATGAACAGGGGATAATCAGTTTATACAGTTTCAATAAGAAGTAAATATTACCCAAAGGCTCAGAAACCCGTTAAATGAGGACATTAAGGAACGCTAAGGAAAAAAAAGCCCACTTTATCTGGTCATTGTATCCTTATCATGGAATGTGTATAGGAACAGTGGGCAGCTGTGGCACCCGGGAAGCAGTTAGTGATTCAGCGTCTTGCTCAAGGACACTGCAAGACCCTTTCTGACGGAGGCAGGGCTTGAACCAGCAACCTTCCAATTACTAGATGACCTGCTCTAGCTCTTCAGCCAAGCCACCCCATTAAATGTCACCTCACAATTTAATGATGTTAAAATTTCACATCAGTTGATAGGTTCTTTATTGATGGCAGGTTTGGCTTTCCAATTGGAAATCGACCTGTTTCCATTCTAGCTCCTGTTTGAGCTCCTGAACTGATCGCGTGTCTGTTGAAGGGCAGAAAACTCAACCCTTTTCCTCTCCCCCTGGCATTTTGCCTAGACAACCGTTAAAATTGATTTATCAGTACATTGTATGTCAAATCTCTTCACACCCTCTTAAGTGATCTGATCTAATGGACTGTCAGCTCAAGCTTTGTGGCTTTGAAAAGTAGACAATTTGTTCCAGATCTGTTTGCAGGCTTGTGCTATCCACAGACCTCTTATCCAGTGAACAATAGAAAACACATTTTGAATTACATTATGTGTGGCATAAAGACTGGAGCTGCATTTAGAGTTCAAAAATGGCTAAACAGGATGTTTGATTGACACATGGCCTTTGAGAAAAATCCTTGGACAGTTTGAATTGTCCTTCTGTATTTCCTACCTGCATGTTAGGTTTGTTTTTCTGGGGTATATGACCAAGGTAGTGGCCCTAGCAGAGCTTCTAAGGAATATATATGGATTGTAATACCTTTTGCTTTCCTAAGACATCTTTCCTATCACTGATCAATATCTCACAGGAGCAGATCTTGCTGTTGTGTTCGGCATACGGAAATTCCTTTTGCAGCTAATGACATTTACAGGGGAGCACACGATGCAAGTTCAAGGGGCGGCATAGCTCAGTGGGTAGGGCGGTCGTCTGGCAATCAGAAGGTTGCAGATATGATCCTTGGTCCTGCAGAAAGTATGTCAAGGCGTTCTTGGAACAAGACACTGAACCCCTAACTGCTCCAGCACCATATGGTGGCAGCTCACTGCTCCTATACAAAAAGATGGGCTAAAACGCAAATAATTTTAAATTTCCCCTTGTGGGACTGACAAGGGTTTCTCCTTTTTTCTTTTTTCTTCTTCAAGAGTGAGTGAGCTGCCCATGCCAGTATGGACAAGTTGGCACCTTTTAGCGAATCACTGAGAAGGAGATTTTCAGGCTCAGGCAGGGAAATATGATCCACAAGTGCTAAGAAAGGAGATATAATGTTCCTCATCTTGCCATCCAAATCCAAAACGGTTTCGGTGGTACAGCTTTGTATTCTCTTCTCTCCTCAGTATTTAATGGGGGCTGTCTCTCAATAGTTCAGACAGCTCAAACAGTGTTCTTTCTCCTTCTCACTCTGTTCTTCCCTCTTCCATTCTGCTCTCTGTCCCTTTACTTTCCACTACCTATTTTATATGGGCGTTTCTCATTTCTCTCATCTGTCCATTGACTATATCTGACTCTTGCATACCCATCCATCCATCTCTGTTAAACTGAGTCACAGGAATACCAGGCGTACTCTCCCACTCTGCACTTTTCTACTCATGGATGTGAGGCATAAATGGTTAATGGACTTGTTCTTATATAGCGCTTTTCTTGTCTAAAGACCACTTAAAGTGCTTTACAATGAATTCCTCACATTTACCGAGCTACGCAGCGGGATGCAAACCCACAGCACCAGATCCCCGGGCATTTGCTCTACCTGAACTAAACTGATGTGCTGGAGTAGGCTGTTAATAGTGCTTACGTTTGAGGTTCGATTCCTGTTATGGTGAGCCCATTACAAATCTGTCCCTGTGATCCTGAAAGCGTGCTACTATATTGCTTGAATGTCCATCCATAACGAAACAGATATTTTAGTCATTGAGTTGAAGCTCTTATTGAAATGTTTTCGTGAGTGTGTCTGCGTCACATTCTTTGGTGAATTGTAAAGCATAAGCAGTGGTGAGTACAGTAGATCTGAATTGTAGAAGCTTACAGAATCATTAGACTTCTTCTATCCTGCTGTTTTCCCTTTACCTGGAACCTCTGCAACATCAGGTTTACGAGTCTACTTCATAATCTACCTAACTGAATGGTTTTTGAATCCCTCAGGTGATGATGATTAAATTTGCCAAAGACTTAACAGCATCTGTGTAACGGTAATTTCCTTTGTCGTCCCCCCCCCAAAGAAAAAATCTGTCCACCAGTTGGCACATGTTAGGCAAGGGCTGGGGTGCATAACTCACTGTTTGATCCCATGAGTGTTGTTTTAACCATCCTTATACCAATGCACACTTCTATCCCAGGTGCTGGGGAAGGACCACCCAGATGTAGCCAAGCAGCTGAACAACTTGGCCTTGCTGTGTCAGAACCAGGGCAAATATGATGAGGTGGAGTACTACTACATGAGAGCCCTAGAGATCTACCAGACTAAACTGGGCCCTGATGACCCCAATGTGGCCAAGACCAAAAACAACTTGGTGAGGTTGACTCTGTAGGGAGGGGAGAGTGGAAGTGGACCTTATATTTTATCTTACAGGTACCTTGAAATGGCATTGAGATCAGTGTCAACCCTCAAGGTTTGATGTATATTCAAGTTAAACTAAATAGTTGGTTGGGATTTTGTGACGGGAGGAAATTTGATTTGAGTGATAGTCAACAGTGGCAGGATACTTTTAGAAGAATGTGGACAGTTTGGTGGTAGGAGATCACTTGTCTTCTCTCAATCTCACTCCCATTCATCGGATATTCTTTTATTATACGTTCACAAGTGTAGGATGAAATGTATAAAACAGTATTCCCCAGGGAGAAGAAAATATCTTATGAACACGAAAACAAAGCAAAATATTTTTCATGAATTTCTAGAACAATAATGAATAGATTTAAGTTAAGTGCATATAAACAGACGGAGGTAACAATCAAAGTACACTTTTCACAAAGCCTTTTAAGAAATCCACTTTTTTTGTGCTAAAGACTATAATTTAGACCAAGTAATTCTTACTTTACTCTGCTCAATACTTGTTTTTTTTTCCATTTATTTAAAAAGAGATCATGTGCAGCTTTTGACATCAATGTCACCATTGGATGCACTGCACCAGATTACAGCTTCCAGCTAATTCACATCTGCAGTCCCTTATCAGGCCAAATTAAAGAACTCACAATGCATACATGGTAATCTTTAAGAGTAAGGGGGGACCCACAGTAACTAAGGGGTAAAGCACACGCTGTGGGAACTGACGAGCCAGAGGGAGTAGGCTCGAACCCACTGCAGGGCGTCCAAGTCCATCTAAGTCTGAGTCCACCCCCGCATTGTGGGGACTAACCACGACACATAAAAGGGACCTCTCACTTTTCAAGAGTAAAGACAACATAAAGCTATAGTGAGCACACATGTCGACAAGACATACACATAACACACACATAATATCTCAAAGTATAAAACTGCACTACGATAATTCATTAATATGAAAATGCTTTTCAAGTAAAAGCGCTATTGTTAGTTTTAGGCATTTGGGAAACAATCATTTTACCGGGCTGTTGCTATCATGACTTTTTGCAACTACCAGGGGGGTTCTAAATGTCTTGGTACCTTTTCAATGCCAGTCTTTTACATTAATGAACTGGGTTTTACTTTTTTCCTCTGTGCTCAGCAGAAAAATAATACATGCCCAAAGTCTAATGCTCAGTACCTCCTCGGCCTTGCTCTGCCATTTGAATTTAGAATGTGTCAATGACTAAACATTACTCTTCTGTGTTGCGCCAGGCATCCTGCTACTTGAAGCAGGGGAAGTTCAAGCAAGCTGAGACTTTGTATAAAGAGATTCTTACCCGTGCCCATGAGAGGGAGTTTGGCTCTGTCGATGGTAAGATATGAATAGATGAGTACACAGGCACAGTCAGGTTTACATTTTTGTATTGACATTTTTGCCATCATAGCCGAAGCTCACATTAATTTTGCTTGTTTTTTTCTGCACAATATAAATACAAAATCAAGCACTTACTGTTCATCTAACCTTCTTTCCTTTTCAGTCTTTTTTGACATTCAGACCCGAGGGTTGTTTGATGTAAAGGTTAATGATTTCAAGCTCCTTTCATCACTTCAGTAGGGGATACAGCTGCAGACAGCAGGGACCTTTCAACTGAATGTTCTCAGTCCCAGACCCAAAGCAGACTGACCACTTGGCCTGTACCCGGTTCACTGGTCAACTAGCTGGCTGACTTGCTCAGTGGATTTCATTTGACATGGACCCAGAGCTTTCTATGTCTCTAATATCTCTGTCCCTCTCTCTGCAGATGAGAACAAACCGATATGGATGCATGCAGAGGAGAGAGAGGAGCAGAGTAAGGTGAGAATACCCTATAACTTATTTTTATCAGTCTCTTTCTGTTTCTCTATTTGTGTTTGCCCACATTTCGTTTTTTAAAGTCTAATTGTCCTATAAATGAAGGTAAAATGCAGCATAGACAGAATATAGAACTGTCTTCTAGTTATAATTCAGTTATGTTTTCTAATTTTTACAACAATGTCCCCACAAACCTCATCATGAATTCTCAGCCTTTCTTCTTTTTCTAATACGGTCTACTGCTTGTGCGTGTACTGTAATAGTCAACTGTAATGAATCACAGCATAAATCTAAAGGGAAACGGTTTTCATTACACATTCTTGGAGCTGGTTGGTGTCCATTTACATTGGGTTACATACTGCATATTTTTTTATGATGTAATAGCAACCATGTATTGTCCCAAAAAAGAAAATATTTGAAAATCCAGCACGGTAAAGATGCAGATTATCCACAACAGTTGACAACATTCAATACACTAACCAGTTTTAGATTTTTTCCAAATTTAGTCTAGATCCAGCCAGTTAAGTAATGCCAGTGTAGAAAACATGTTTAGCATGCTAGCGGCTAGTAGCATAGAGAAGTCAGTCCCTCATGGGTTCCAAAAAACAAACAATTTGACAACACTCCCACTCTGATGATCTCTGATAAGATGAAATGGAGAGGCTTGACCTCTACAAACACTTAGATTAGTAGATCATGTATGATTAATATACATCTATTGCCAATGATATGAGTATCCAGTTTTTCCACTTAGGAGTAAAGAGTTTTTAGTCACGGTTTAAAAGGATTGTTAGTGTAGTTTGATGAGGAAGGAATTCTGAACTGGCTATAATCCCACTACTTGATACCACTTCATTCTGTCTTTTAAACCTGGAGTCATTTATGTCTTGATTCTAGGGTCCTTGTCTCTTGCTTAAACTTAATTTGAGAATTTAGGTATTTTGTGTTGGCTCTTTTTCTTTTATACACATTTTCTTATATACAAATGGACATGACTTCTGTTCTTTTTTCCTCGTGTAGGGAAAGCAGAAGGATGGCTCACAGTTTGGAGAATATGGAGGCTGGTACAAAGCCTGTAAAGTAGACAGGTGAGTTTTCTCAATGTTTTAAGTTCTTGGTGTCAGAGTTTACCTGAGTTTTTGTTTATTTTGGGGGATTGTGGTGGGTTGGCTGTCGCAAATGGAGATGGCTGATTCTCCTGGCGATAGACAAAAGCCCAAGACAGTGAGTCAAAAGTCTATTTAATATGTTTCCTGGGATTATAATTTTTCCTCTGTGATTAAAGCAATATTGAGGCAAGTGTTTGTTGATACTGCAATAAGGAGTTCATCCATTTGCCCAAATATTGTTTCTCATCAACAACATTTGACACCATGACACCATTATTTGCTTAGGCCCCATATGTGTAATGGGGTCAATGAGTGTTTTAAACACCAAAGTGTTGAAATACTTTTCTACTAGGAGCCAGTGTATTGGCTGAGACCCCTTTTTCTGGGTTCAAATGTATTCCTGCTGGATTGAAGTCAAAGCCTGTGTGAGAGTTCACCTCTGCTTTTAGTGCCAAATCTTGATAAAAAGCACTTTTGCCCAAAACATTGAACAAGAGTGCCACACAGGGGAATGAGAGAAGATAAAGTCTTGTCTGGATGAAAAACAAAAAGAAACGTCTCCTCCGGTCAGCCTACTTGTTGTCTTGGTTAAGACTAAACATGAAGGAGTGTGCAAGCCAAATGACCCAGTTCAAGCACAACCCCTGTTTTTCATATTTTGAATAAATTTACGTTCTGTTTCAACTTTTTGATGCTATAAATAATTCACCCTTTCTAAAACCCTAATCTGTCATTAAATATTGAATTATTCCTCTGTTCCTCCATAGCCCCACAGTGACCACCACTCTTAAGAACCTCGGCGCTCTCTACAGGCGGCAGGGCAAATTTGAGGCAGCTGAGACACTGGAGGAAGCTGCCATGCGTTCCAGAAAACAGGTGTGGTTCTTGGGTTGTGTGACCAGTATAACCAGAGATGCCTTATGCTTGGATGTCAATATGCATGTAAAAGCTACAGATCGGAAGACCTCCTTTTTATTTTAGTAATCTTTTTACTACAAAAAAAAAATCAGCAGTGCCTCAATGAAATTATTCTTCTGGAGTGTATCGCCCAAAATTTTGTGCCCTTTCATTCTGATTGGTATTTTCCTTATTTGCCATTATCTTACACTCATTCAAATGTTTTTTGAGGGTATCAAAATAATTGGTGTTACCACCCTGCAATAGAGGAACTCAAGATCATCCTCCTGTGTTAGCAAGCCTCCTTGTCCACCACCACAACGTGGGGAGTAATGATAACACGTAAAACAAGGTTAGCAGAAATAAAAAGGAAGGATTTCATTATGGAGGTGTGCACAAATAAGAAATCCATACCCTTCTGAAATCACCATCCATACCCTTCGGAAATTCCTTTGTCTCTGTTAGTATTTTTCCCTTTTTGAATTCTTTTTTCTTCAAGCTCGGTCATAGGAAACATTCTGGCTCCCTTGTCTTGATGCATGCTCATTAATCCAGGTAGGGAAATCAGAAGTTTATTGAGAATAATCTCAATAAACTTCTGATCCAGCTGAACAGATTCACCTCTTTTTGTGATTCTGGCTCCCTTGTGGTGTTTAAAGTGTCTCTAGTCTGGTTTTAATTGTGGTGGTGTCCAAATATGTGGCGGCTTTGTTTTTCCTATATGTCACTTGTCAGTTGATAAGTGTCTAGAGACCATGCTTAAGCAGCAAATGCAACCATTGTAATAACGATTTAAAAGAGGGAAATGTGTACTTAATGCTACTTTCATGTATTGTCTGTGTGTGCATATATGTACATCTTCAGGGTCTGGACACGGTGCACAAGCAGCGAGTGGCGGAGGTCCTGAGTGAACCAGAGGTGCGGGAGAAGCAGCGGAGTCGTGAAAGCCTGACCTCAGACATAGTGAAGTACGAGAGTGGGCCGGACGGTGGCGAGGAAGTGAGTATGAGCGTGGAGTGGAATGGGGTAAGTACAGTACACAGCCCTCATCTCATTACTAAGACCCACAGGGGCAAGCCAGAAGAAAGCAAATATTAGCTCCTCATGCCTTGGATTGTCCTCTGAGACAGAAGCCACTGGATAGATATTGATGCTATTATCAGCCGTATTACAATCGATCAATATGGAGGTGCCCAGTGTAGCTCAGTGGTTTAAGAAGACCACTAACACTGCCAGGGTCAGGGGATTCCATTCCCTGTTTATCATTTGGAGTTAAAGTTTCTGTTCCCACTAGGCTAACCCATGCTAAAAATATATGCTCTTCTTTCTCATTGAAGCTGATTTCAAAACTGTCAGCAAGCTATGTTTTAGAGCAACTAGCTGATTATATAATCGCTGACCATATTTCTTTATTGGCCTACCATGTTGTTGAGCTAAGGAATGCTAACTTTTGCATTTCCCCTTCAGACAGCCAGATTGTTAAATAGTACAATTGATTGCTTTTGTAAAGCCAGCCTACAGACTCTAACAACTGTAGTAATTGAGACATAATCCGCTATCTGCACGCCGTATCTGTCGATAAGAGTTCATCTTAAATCCTTTAGTCAAAGCTTATATAGCTATCTTATTATAGCCCCATATTGGTTCTCCTAGTATAAGTCACTGTACTCTGGTGTAAAGTACAATAGAAGCAACATTTATCTTCCATTTGGCTTTACCAATACCTGGCCAGATAACCATTAATATTATTTAAGCTAATGTAAAGCTTTGGGATTAAGAGGACGTTGTCCATTCAATACAAACTATTAAATTTAAATCTCACTAATATCTTTTAAAGACTAAAATATGAATGAGTTGCTTCCAAATGTTGATATCACATCTATTTTTAATCTATTTTAATATGTATTTTTATACATCTATTTTACTATCACAGCTATGGGCGGCGTAGCTCAGGAGGTAGGGCTGTCATCTAGTAATCAGAAGATTGGTGTTTCAATCCCCAGCTCCTGCAGAAAGTGTGTCAGGGTGTCCTTGAGCAAGACATTGAACCTCTATCTGCTCCCTAGGAGCTGGACATTGGCTGTGCTCACTGCTCCGATGTAATTGGAGGGGTTGAATGCAGAGGACAAATTCCACTGGCCTTGGTCGTATGGCAAATTAAAAAAAATTCTATGCTATTCAGTTCTATTGTATTAACTAAGGAAATGTGAGAGCTGCAGTCATTTAGTGGCTTCTGTCAAAGAGAATACTACCAGGCTACTTTAGATTTTGCATGACACCTAATTTAGCTCAAATGATTACCGAGTTGTCAATGCAGAGTTTTTTGCTAACCGTTACAGACACGTTTAATTTTTCCCTACATTCTAACGATGCTTGATTGACTGCTGCAAACACTTAAATATCTGACAACTTAATACCGGGCGTCCTGCTTTTGGGCCACTGACACCGTTAATATACTCGGATTAACAAGTGCTAATAATAGCCTGAGCGTTCACTCCACCATCTTTCAGTTCTCCGTAGAGAACCACGTTTACATAAAGCTGCATTTCCACCTTAATTCCTGACTTTGCAGCAGTCTTAACTGCTTTCTATTGCCATTCTTAATATATGCATTCTCTGCAGTCTTCTGCCTGGTTACACATAGCAGCTCATGTTAACAAAGCAACCACTTCACCCCCTCTCTGCTACACTGCCAGAGCTGCTTATATCTAACAGGGTTGATACATGAGGCTCTGGTGTTTTCCTCAGCCTCTAGTTGTTGTGGTGACAGAACTTGTAGATTTAGGGCCCTGCAGGCTGCTCAGTCTTTAACTGTACAAAGCTGGTCTTCGGAGCTGGCCGGCTCCCATAGCAACAGCTGCTGTAGGGCCCTGGACAACCAATCAGCATCTCTTCCAGTCAGTCCCACAAATTCCATATCGTAGGTTGTAGTGCTCTAATACAGACACATTGATGCAATGTGCTTTGTAAGCAAAAAGTTGGCTTATCGCCTCTCAGAGACCATGACAGCATTAATATCGGATCTCTGGACCTGCGCTAGGAAACTAGCTTCTCTGGCTTTTAAGAGCACTCTAGTCAAAACGATGTTTAATCATTTGATGCATAACCGCAGCAGCCTGGCTTTTTAATCTGATTCAAGCCTGCTGTCTTTGATGAGTGGAAACCATAAATCGTGTTATCAGCCAATGAGCACTTTTGGATAAACGACTACCTGACGCCCCTCTCACACACAAAACCCATGTATGATGCAGACTACTGAGCACTGCGTTTAGCCTACGCCGGAGAATTCGTACCAGGAAATTACTGTGGCTGAATACCAGCCATTGCTACTAACAGAAGACTTTCATTCCGCACTCTGCTAAATAGGGTGGCCATGTTTTAATGTGGCTGCCTCAGCGGTTTTGTTTACAGTGGTGATTCAGGGATCCACTATTTGGTTAGGTAATCCCTGACTGGTTTTCCTGTCCTTATTCATCCATCTTATGAAAACCTATTGCTACCACATGCTGTATTTGCCAGGATTTAAACATTGTGGCCAACAATAAAGGTGGGCTTCAGTAAGCTTTGCCTTCGCCACACTATCGAATGCTACCGATGCCCCAAAACCAGAATCAAAGCCAGATTTGTCTGTTTAGGTTTCAGGGCTGAATATCACCACTGATTTCTGAAAGTGATTAGATTCAGATTCACAAGGTCCAGAATTGATTCGATATCAGTCCAGTTCCCTATCACTTCAGTTAGGGGTATTTCAGCTACAACAGCCATTTCGTTGAGATTTAATTGACCCCGAATCAATTTGTGGTCTTTATTATCTGCTACACACGTCAATTGGGGGGGGTGTCATTAAAAGATCAATTCAGAAATTAAATGAATCATTAGTCAGATCATTATTTCAAACATCGATTTGTATTGGCAAAATGGTTGAAGCCTTCCCCTTAAGATGACTAAAAAACATCTCACGGTGTCTCCTGTTATCTGCAAAGCCACAGGAGGATTTACTTTCTTTTACCGGTACAAATAAGTTCTCCGACTGCCACCGCGCCTTATTATTCAATAACACCTCTCTCTCTCCGATTCAACGTGGGCTCTGTACTGTACTCTGGAGACTTCTGTGTGTGTATTGTATGTTAACTGTACCACTGGTTCTTATGCATCTCCTCTCCATTTTATCTGGCTTGTACAAGTGTGTGCAGAGAGAATGCAGTCAAGAAGGAAAGCCTTCTGTGTGATTAAACGCCTTTCACTGTCTTAATCCTGCACCCTTTATTAGCTCGACAGCAGCCAGGAGGAGAGACATTTCTAACTCTGGACCTTTCAGTCTTTATTACCTTTGGGTATGTTAGAAGTAACTATTCACATACAAGTCGCCCAATGGCAAAGGTCCCCAAGAGGAGAAAAGACGGATGAATACTTAGAGACAGTAGCACGTCCATCCACGTATCTTGATGAAGATAAGATTCTTCTTCACCTGTATCCCCCTGCTCACGTTGTCGCTCTTGGCATGAACCGAGCCAGAGCCAAGTGCTCAAATTGTAAAGCGAAGGTGATGAGGCATAGTCACCATTTTAATGTTTCTTCTCATTCAAATAATATCCCTGTTATGATTTATTGATTTGCCTCACACGCTCATGTAGAGTGAGATAAAACGAAAACAACAACCTATTAAGCTCTGGCCTCCCAAGCAACCAGTCTTGGGGAAGACAAAGCAGCAGTGCCCAGACAACTGATTTAACTGATTCTAATCCTCTAGATGTTAATCTACAGATTTTATTATATCCCAAAACGTAAGTTGGTGTCCTGACACTGGGTGCTGTCATGCTTCTTCCACCTCCCTCCACCGATGTGTGTTTGCAGGTGTGTGTGCTTGCCAAACCCTATCCAGAAACGCCATCTAGTGGCCAAGTATATCCACTCCATCTTATCTGGTGAAATGAGAGATGGACTTGTTCTTATATATAGCACTTTTCTGGTCAAGTGACCATTCAAAGCGCTTTACAATGGACACCTCATATCTACAGGAGAGCAGCTTTATGTCCCTACGGACCACTCTAGCTGCTACTTCCTAACATTCATATTCCACCCAATATTGCAAAGTATACACTGGGCCTACAGGATGTCCAGTGTGTCTAGTATTTAAAAAAGAGAATACTTGCCATAGTCAAGCAGTAGTTTACTAGCTGCTCATATGTGTCCTGAAGCTGTATTTATTTCAAAACTGGGGATCTTTTGCCTTGTGAAGTCAAGGCTTTCACTATCCTCCAACACCTGACCATGACTTTTGAAAGGCTCGGGGTGTTTCTGGAGCAGGGTGAGGAGGTGTTGAAATCCCCTCGATTCTGTTCTTCCTGTGTCCTGCTTCTGTCACTTCTTTATGCAAAACCTTCCTTTTGTTCTTCTGCTTGTTTTGATTTGGTGTTTTCTCAGTTTCTGTAACAAGTCAGTGGGCGACACCCGAGGCTGTCTGGATTTGAAGTTTGGAAAATGGCCGATGGCCTTGCATAAGATGTGGAATAGAATGGGTATTTAATAGGAGCCAAAATTGGTCAGAGGAGACAGATGGAGCTTCTTGGCCCTGTTGAATTGTTATCATCTAGTCTTTTTCTGAGACCGGAGGATGGCTTCAAAGTAGAATATTGAATGACAGCCTGCTACGTCAGTGGAGGATTCTTTTATTCTGTCCTCACTAAAACATTTACAGTCTCTCTGTCCTGGTCATTTTGTGCAAACCCACAGAGAATGAAAGAAAACTTTTAGCATCTGAGCCTAATTAAAGTGTTGCCCGAGTGAAAAATTCATATCCCGCCAGTATGGATGCAATATATTAGAACCGATATCCACAGCATTTCCATCCATTTGATGGAAGTGTATTCTAATGTAGCCTTAATCTCTGGCACATCAGCATCATTGATTTGCAGAACCCTGCTCCCACCGATTATTCCAGAACTTCCCTTTTCAAATTAGGAGCATCCATGGGCAAAAGAAAAGCGTTACTACGGAGCCCTGCCTTTGGTGTTGTTCCCATCATTTCTTTGGTCTCTTCCCCGTTTGGTCTATTTATTGATCTATTTCCATTCCATAGTTCCTATATCTCTGTGTAGCTGTAGAGGTCTCTCAATTCTCTCAAAGACTGCAACTGACTCCACCTCCCTTCTATTCTCTCTCACTCTCATCTGATCTCTCTGTTCCTCCTTTTCTCTCTCTCCTTTGTTACCACCTAAAAACTGACCTGTCTTTCCTTTTCTGTCATTTTCCCACTTCTCTCTCTCTCTCTCTCTTATCTGACTGGCAGGCATAACTCCAGATGCCTTGTTATGGTTCTAAAAACTTTGTTTTCTGCATGACGGACGCCTCACCTTGCCTCAAACTCTTCAGCTTCGCAGACCCCTCCATCTTCGACCCCCTATCTCTGGCTCTTCTCTGTCTTTCTCCCTTTCTCTATCTCTGTCTCTCTCTCCCTCTCGGCCCCCCGCCCCCCACCGGCTCCAGGTTCTGGTGGGATTCTCCATGCCAGGCTGACATAACTTTGCTGCATTACTTATCTGCTGTCTTCGGGAATTGGGTTGGGGGGGTGTACAACCAAACTTGTGTTTTCTACCTTGTTGTGTCTGGAGTCTTAAAGAAACTGTATTCTACTCTGTTAGCTGTTGTTGTGGAGGAGTGGGAAGACTGTGTGTCACTAAATCAAACCTCTGATCTGTACACCATTCTCTTGGTTGTCTTTTAACACTCCCCGTTTGACTGCCCCCCCCCTCCAGTGTCTCAAGCACTGTACTGTGAACCTCTGTTCTAATATCTGCTGTCTCGAGGACAAAACTAAATCTCTGCATCTTGTTCTTTCTCCCTGAATGGTCCTTTTGCTTCACCCCCCCTCTCTCTCTCTCTCTGTCTCTCTCTCTGTCTGTCTCTCTCTCTGTCTCTCTCTCTGTCTCTCTCTCTCTCTGTCTCTCTCTCTCTCTCTCTGTCTCTCTCTCTCTCTCTCTGTCTCTCTCTCTCTCTCTCTGTCTCTCTGTCTCTCTCTCTCTCTGTCTCTCTCTGTCTGTCTCTCTCTCTGTCTCTGTCTCTCTCTGTCTCTCTCTCTG
>OMLC01042497.1:4956-16283 GCA_900302585.1 Regalecus glesne | reverse complement strand
ACGTCACGATTACGTTATGATGACGTCACGATTACGTCATCATGACGTCACGATGACGTCACAGGTTTTTCGCCCGTGTCATGGCAAAACTTAGAGACAACACTTCACTCTCCAACAAGATTCCACACCAAAGCATGTTACTCTGCTCCAGGCTTTTATTTCAAAGTATGTTTAGCAGTGAGCTGTGTCCTCACTGTTATATGAGATGCCTGCTAAGACTCAACTCTCTGCTTACCTAACATGCAGAGTCCCCACACAGAAGATTTAACTTCACCTCCTAACATAGACTGCTCTTAAAGAAACCACACCATAACAACAACACACATCTTGGAACATCAGGCTACAGACATAATCATACAACCTCAAACTCCTACTGTAACAAAATACAGAATGAACAAAGCTATGGCAACTGATCAACACCATCATACACAAACCACATGAAGATACAGGCCAGTCTGCTGGGAGTCACACAAGAGTTACAGACACATACAGTCTAAACACTGTAGCAGAGCACAGCAGAAACACAGCTACACCACATCATGTTGTACACAGACAGCATTACTACAAGAGCATGAGCTTCAACATTACACGTTCAGACAGCCACAACATGACAAACAACACAAAGTGGAAAAGGGCACAACAGCCCACAAGCCTCTGGCTGTGTCCACTTCACAGAAACACCAACAACAAAGTACACCAGAGCCTCACAAACAACATCAACACTGAGAAAATGACAACTTGTCTCAATGCACTAGAACAAGGACCAGTCCAACAATCATCTACAGCAACTTACAGTCAAAGGATGAAAAGCTGTCCACACACTTAAAACACACAAGTAGTTATTTAACAACCTCATGAATCAACACAACAAGTCTTGTGACAACAGTAAATCACACTACACATGACCAAGAGTCCAACAAGAACAGCTGAGGAAGAGGCAGCAGAGAAACAGTCACATTATTTATTAGTGTTAGAGAAACAGTCATATTATTTGATACACATTGACAGTGCACTGTAAACACAATGTTACATTGATATTGTATTTGTTTGTCCCATCTGACAGTACGCTGGATTTAAATGTACCTACTGAAGTACTGCATGGCATCAAGTCCAGTCATCAGCCTTAAGAGAGCACCTGGTCTACTGGGAGAACAGTACTGGTTAGAGTCTAACAGTATGGAGTCTGATGCTCCTTCACACACTCTGGATGGGGGGGGCTGTCACTGAAGGAGCTCTCTGGTGCAGTGAAGGAGTCCAGCATGGGGGGGGGCAGGTTCATTGTCCATCACAGATGACCGCTCAGCCATCATCCTCTTTTCTCCCACCCGCTTCATGAAACGTCTTGAGAAGTGTCCCCTTGCACTCCAGAAGACCTCAGTCTCCTCAGCAGATAGTGTTCTCCAGTTCGTCTCCTAGAGGCACAGGCTGTGTGGTGTCTAAAGCACTGGACAAGTCAGAGAACATGATCCTCACAGAGCTCCCAGGCTTCTCCAGGTGAGACAGTTCAGTGTTGGAGGAAGATGACAGCATCACCCACTCCAATGTCAGGTTGATAGCTGAGCTGAAGTGGGTCCATCACTGGGCTCACCGAGGACCACACCCTCCAGGGTCTTCATCAGGGGGGGTGTTGGTGACAGCAGCCTGTTGAGGTCCTTGGGGTGCAGAGTCTTGGGCACTGGTACCACACAGGATGTTTTCCACATCTGGGACACTCTCCCCATCTTCAGGCTCAGGTTGAACATGTGTTCCACAGGCCCGCCACAGGTGGTGTGTTCAGGACTCTGGATCTGAGCTGGTTCCTCACCTGGAGGGTTAGAAGGGACAGGATAGAGCAGGGTCAGATGTGTGGAGGCTCCAGACTGTTCTGAACAGCTTCTAAAATCCCTCTTTTAAGAAAGACTTTCAGTCAATATTAAGTTTCAGCTCATCTACTGTTCATGCTCATGTGGAAACCACTTCCTGTCACATGATGTTCTCACACGGCCTCTGTTCTCCTCTCTCCCTGTCCAGTTGTCAAACAGAGGATGCAGATGTACAACTCTCCATACCACAGCGTGTTGGACTGTATGAGCACCACTCTTCGCCGTGAGGGACCCACCGCCTTCTACCGCAGCTACACCACCCAGCTGACCATGAATGTGCCCTTCCAAGCACTGCACTTTATGACCTATGAGTATCTCCAGGAGCTCCTGAACCCACATCGACAGTACAATCCCTCTTCTCATGTCATCTCTGGAGCACTTGCTGGTGCCCTGGCAGCCACTGCCACCACTCCACTCGATGTCTGCAAGACCCTCCTCAACACCCAGGAGACATTGGCCATCGATGTCACACAGACCCACATCCAGACATCTGCTGCCACGGCAGGAGGCCGTCACATCTCTGGCCTAGGGGAAGCCTTCAGGACAGTTTACAGGATGGGAGGCGTTCCAGCCTTCTTCAAGGGTGTCCAGGCACGAGTCATCTACCAGATGCCTTCTACAGCCATCAGCTGGTCAGTCTATGAGCTCTTCAAGTACATCATCACAAAGCGCCAACACACACAGAGACTCTAGGAGCCACAGAGACAACTGACTCTTCAGCTACGTATGGACATGACCTCACCTGCAGTCAGGGGCACCAGTGCCTCTTCTCATCAAAACCACACCAAGCCTCAGATGCTTGGGTTCACTAAATGATCCTTTTTACTCTAATTTAGGAACATATGCACTGGAGAGAAGTAGCTGAGTGTTTGCTGTGGGACATTTGCTAATATTTGACATTACTGCATAAGGTTCAGCAAAGAATCATCCGTGATGCCCAGCCCCATCTTAACCTCAACACACTAGAGCTTTAAAGACCCCACACGCATACATCAGCACCCCTTCACATTCAGGCCAGCTTGGTATCATCATTCATCCACATCCATAAGTGCACTTGGCTTCAGGGACAAGCCAATTAACAAGTTGGTACTTGGGTT
This sequence comes from Regalecus glesne, assembly GCA_900302585.1. Classification (NCBI taxonomy): domain Eukaryota; kingdom Metazoa; phylum Chordata; class Actinopteri; order Lampriformes; family Regalecidae; genus Regalecus; species Regalecus glesne. The sequence goes on along the minus strand of OMLC01042497.1, from coordinate 13,324 downwards.
GTTCAGATAAACCATCTCATTATCCAGGAGCCAATTTACCCACTATGACCTCTGACACTGATCAACCAGAGTCAGCGCCACCCCTCTCCTGGCTGTGGAATTCCATTTCAGTGCATCTCAGTGTCTACTGTGGGATAGGTCATAGCATGATCACATGACGTCCAGGCCTGCAGGTCAGAGTGTTTTGTTCCACTTCTGTCTACAGCCTCCCACATTCCATGTGAAAGCAGTAGAGGATGGCATAAGACAGGATTCCATACCTCCGTTGACAACAACGTTCACCTCATTGAGGGCATGACAGAAGGTCAACGTTGTGAACTTCCTGGTACAATACAACTGGTTGAACCACTGGTTTGTGGGACTTCCCACATGTGTTCAGCCTGTTCCAGGAAACGTTGACCAAATCACACATCACTTTTCTAAAGGAGGACCTCTGTTATCAGTGGCACAGTATTCTGTACATGGCCGTTGGTCCCTTCATAAGTCTGACCTGCTGACCTGCACCTATGGCGCCCCCTAGCATGAATTCTGATGCACTTAGTTTGAACTAAGATGGGATTCCACCCCAACATGAAAGGCACCTTTTCAAATGGTTCATCAGCATTTCTCACAGGTACCACACTCAACTCATGTCCCCGGTACTGGTCCAAACGCACAAACCAGTCCAGCACTACATCCGCTTTTAAGGCATGGCTTGCACATAGCAGGATTCAGTATAGCCCAACATAATGACACCACAGACACAACACTTCATCCACGGGAGTAAAGAAACCTAAGTTACTTGATTCTCTACTGGATTTAACCAACACATATGGTCCCGTCTCAACTGGGCGATGGCATAAACATGCTGTCAGGAACATAAAACCACTACAGCACCACAGGACAGCTGGGGGACATTTACAAGATCAACACTTTCAGTTATGTCCGCATTGCAAATCTACAAAAACCTGCCAAAAGATGGTTTAGCTGCCCGTGAGTAAAGTTTTCATCTCTTGTAGGAGAGAGAAAAGCATCTAAATGACCTCAACACTTGCACTATGATGATGGTGTAAATGGTGCACACGAGTTTATTTTCATCAGCGTCTTGTGAAGAAAACTGTTGTGATTTAAACAGAACCCGTTTTAACCTCTACGTCTTCAAGTCAAAGTCACCTTTCAAGAGGTCACAACTCAGAAACAACTCAGAAGAATCTGACTTCAGATGATTAGCATGCTTCATTTGAACTCCCATGTACCCTAACCCTGAGGAGCTCAGCACGTCCAATCAGATGTACAACTTTCTACACTTATCATCATCTTCACAGTTTCCTTTCTTTAAGAAGCAACACGGTTTGCACATGGGTCTCTGCAGCATCAACTCATCATGTAAATTATCAGACTTCTATTCAGAAAATGCTTTTGAGCTCAGTTGATGACATGAGCAACAGTAAAGCCAACACATGTGACACCAACACACACCAGACAGGCCTTTTCAGGTCATCCTCCATGGGTTTGTTTCAGGACGTTTGTGACCTCCTAACCTTCCATGAGGCCAGGCCCATATAAGTCAAGTCCTTTTCAAGGATTCAGAAATCATTTGCATGTCTCAGGAATAAAGAGATGAACAAGCTGCACTGCACACAGCTTTCACTCTGTCCAGACTGGACCTCAATGGTACCACTGAGCTGTAGACCCGACTCCACGGCCCAATACAGGCAGAATACTGCTCACCGCCCTATCCACCTTCTGAGGTACCGTGTCCCCATCCTCCACATCCTGCAACAAACCACTGCCTCTCCACCACACTCACACTAGCCAGCTGTACAAACCGAGTCCTGGAAGACTGGAAAGACCAGAAGGTGAAGTGACAGCAGTGATTTGCTGACAGGCACCAGAGGACTGTGGGGTTGGTCTGGACTAATATGAGGGTGACCTGGACAGCTGACCTGTCATCTGAACTCACACATGTGAAGGTTCCTCTCTACACCACACATCCACCTTCACAGGACCTTCACACAGACCAGCGGGTTGTGGTGATGGGCAGACGACATGCCAAGAGGAGGAAACTCACCCTTCCTCTCCCAGACAGACGTCACGTCTTCAGACGTCATGTCTTCAGCCTCCACTCTGCTCCATCACACACACAGACTTAGATGGAGCTCGGGGCACTAAGGCCTGGACCACACTGGACCACAGCCCCCTGTTCTCAGTCTCCACTAACACACTGCTTTTCTGACAGGACGCTTCTGTGACACGTGTCTTACCCTCAATACTCACAGCTTTGCTTCCAAGCACTTCCATCATGACCACAACTATTACCTGTGGCCTTCTCAGCAGCCGCTCTACAAACAACGCACAACAACAAAGGTTTCTCAGATGCAGACGTGTGTTCTAAAGCCATAAGACGAGACAAGTGTACAGGATGACAAGAAGAGTTATCCTAATGATGTATTCACTCCGTCTAAAGCCACTTCTGTTTGAGAGGAACCTCTATATTAATGATACTCAAAAATAAAAGCTCCATCACACTCCCACTGTAAAGACAACCAGTCAACCCTCCCCAGTACACCACCAACTCCTGATGACTGGGTGAGAGACACTGAGGTCAAGGGAGAGACTAGGACAGGACAACCAAAGACTGGAAGCAGCAGAGCAAGTGAAGCAAATTGTTTTTGTGTTCCAGTTGATGAGGAGCTTGAAGAAAACATGACATGCTTGAACACTGCGTGACAGAGAAACCTGTATTTTGTGAACTGTAAATAAACTCATTAAGGCAGCTCCTCGCAGAAGCAGGGTCTTCTCTTGGTGCCCACAGTGACTCACGGTGTCCGTTTCATTCCTTTATGTGTCTACTGTGTCTGCTTCCCCTTACATCACTTCCACTGCCCTCTAGACTCGTGTTCACAAGAAGATTATAAATAAAGATTAGTAGTATTTCTATCGCAAACGCCACAGAAATACTACTGCAGGCTGCTGCCAGCAGGGGGCACCAACGCAGAGAATCCATCTACACACCATCCAGTTGAATCCTATCCTCCATCATGACCTCAGTGCTACTACCTCCAGACCATGAGACAGCTGGTCTCACCACCATCTGGTGAACCTTCCCTTTCACTCCTTCTGGTACCTGTCTGGCACACATCACCCCGACACGTTACCGCACCACTATAGACTATACTATAAAAATACTGTACTACTATATACTATGCTGTTATACACTGTACAATTATAATATGACTTTAATTAGAATAACTTTGAACAGTTGGTCCCGAGCATTGAGACTCGTCCACCTTCCTCACACTTCACATGGAGGAATCATGAAGTTTCTCAACACATGCCTTCATGACACTCTGCTGCCAAACCAGCACTGGAAGCCTGCTGGATGAAAGGCCTGCAGGACAGACACCCAGGAGGTTGTCTTTAACCCAGCTGAGCTTTTGAGTCAACACTGGTCACTGTCAGATCTGTGAGTTAAACACCATTTCTCACTATGAACATTGAGTACTTATGTTGAAGAGCCTCTCTACACAGAGACCAGACCCCACCTGTATGCAGCATCAATCCTCCCATCCCCCCTTCTGACCAGCACTGTTTCTCTACACCATCAATCATTAATCTGGACATTACAACAACATCAGTGTACGAGCTGTCTGTCCAACATGGATGGTCAGCATCACCGTCAAGACCATGAACACACATCCATCATTAATCTGAATGACTCACCTCTCATGTAGGGGTGGTGTTGTGAAGCGTCCACTCCTGTCTCCACACATCGGCCGTTTGACTGCACTGGAGCTGAAATGTGAACATACCCAGTAAGCTCAGGTTCAGAATCTCCTATGTGTGAAAAGGCATTTAGGTCTCAAACACACAACATTAAACACTGGCAGTGCTGGGATGACTGAGCATTTACTCATAGTCTGAGGAGACGGTTGCACAATAAACACAACAGGTCAAAGGTTGAATGAACCCTCGGGAGGCTTAGCGACATCCCATTACAATGAAGCACCACATCTGGATGACATGTGTGCTGGAGCAAATGTCCCCATGTGGGAATAAGAGAGGAATATCTTATCTTATGCAGCACCATCTTCACCACCACAGGTTGGTCCAGGTGGTAAGGCAGCAGCTGATGGCTGTGGAAGGTTTCTGGTAAAAGACTCCAGCCTGGACACCCTTGAAGAAGGCTGGAACACCTCCCGTCCTCTACACCGTCCTGAAGGCTTCCCATTGGCCTCCTGCCGTGGCACCAGATGTCTGGATTCGGGTCTGTGCAGCGTTGATGGCCAATGTCTCCTGGGTGCTGAGGAGGGTCTTGCTGATGTGGAGTGGAGGCCAGGGGACCAGCAAGTGCTCCAGAGATGAGGAGAGAGGAGGACATGTACCGTGATGTGGGTTCAGGAGGTCCTGGAGATGTTCACAGGTCACACAGTGCAGTGCTCAGAAGGCCACAGTCATGGTCAGCTGGGTGGTGTAGCTGTGGTAGAAGGTGGCGGGTCCCTCACAGTGAAGAGGGGGGTTCATACAGTCCAACACGCTGTGGTATGGAGAGTTGTACGTCTGCATCCTCTGTTTGACAACTGGACAGGGAGAGAGGAGAACAGAGGCAGTGTGAGAACATCAAAGTACTTTACATGTGAGCATGAACAGTAATGAGCTGAAACTTAAATGTGACTAAAAGCTTTGCTCAAAGCAACATGACTGCAGGACGCTCCAGACTATGGAGGAACCACCCAACACCGTGTTGAGCCCAAGTCCCACAACATGTCCCCTTGCTAAGAGATCTGGACTCAGAGCTCACACTCCCTCCATCTGACTGGTGTAGCACTGGTGTCCCATTAAGCCTCAGAGTGGAGCAAGAGCTTCGCTTCAGCTTCCACTAGATGGCGCCACATACCATTATGTTATGAGGCTAGATGTTCAGCAGGATCCCTCTCAGGTGCTGAAACTGCAGCATCAGGACTGACAAAGCCTGGTGATGGACTCCCGTGGCCCTCAGAGCAGCAGAGGAACCATCCTGTCTTACCAGAAGATGACTTGAGGAGCTCCAGCACTACATCCCTCTTGAAGCTGTCTCGTCCCCCATGTTTCATTAGACTCTCATCAACAGGCTGTGTGGGCAGTGGAGCTGAACAAGAGTTGGTCCTCTAACATGATGGCCTCTCTCTGTGTTCATCAATCTCTCCTCCCTGACCTCCATGCATCCTCCTCTCCCTGTGTAGACGTGGAGCACACCCACACCCACACCCACACACACACACACACACACACACACACACACACACACACACACACAGAATTTATATAATAAATAATTAAATCACAGGATTATTTCACTCATGTCTTGACCCCTCTCCTTGTTTCCTTAGTCTTACACACAAATACACGCACGCACAAAAATCCTACATGCATGCATACGTAGATGACTAAATCTCTGTGGCCACAGAAGTACTGCAGAAGTAATAGGTTTGTCTGTTTATTTTAAATGGCTAAATCCATTGAAGCTAAAATATTGATTTCATCTTCAAGGGATTTTGAGCTACTTGTATCATCATTCCACACAAAAACAAAACTTTGCTGTCAAATAGGTGGAAAAAATATTTTTATTATATTTTCTTACCCATACTTAGAAGTCAGTTGAAATACATTTGAAAACATAAAACTAACAACAAACATTTTGAAAGCAAAGTTTTCTCTTGCTCTACAGTCAAGTGCTGCATCATAGAACTTGCTATAAGGTAACGGCATCATGAATTTATTCTCCTTTTTGTTTTTTTATGTGTGTTTATGAGTGTGTCAGAGAGTGTGCGTGAGAGAGAGAGAGAGAGAGAGAGAGACAGAGAGAAAGAGATAGAGAGACAGACAGACAGACAGAGAGAGAGAAAGAGAGAGAGAGATCAATTGGTTGACTGAGAGCATACTAGCTCCCTCTCACCTGACATGCACCATTCCTTGAATTTCATTTGCAAGCAGGAACCACTGAACCCAACTATTGCCTCCCTCCTTTTCGCAGATGTTTCTTCCATTAAATTTCTGTTACTGTCAAATTCTTCTTGGCAGAAACGTGACCCACCTGCAGGGAAGAGAGAAGAATGGCGTAGGGCAGTGGGGGAAAAAGCTGATGGAGACTTACTGGAATGAGGACTGGGGGGGATGCCCTGCAGTGTTTGCTCTACGTTATGACTTCTCTGTGTGTGCAAGTGTGTGTCTGTGTGTCCGTAAATGTGGCCATGAAAGCTTTGAATTTAATAAAAGCCGGGATCCTTTATCAAAATTTACCCTCCTCAATTACTAATCATGCTGTGTTAAAGCTAGTATGTAAGGGCAGAACACTTTGTTTCATAGAGCAAAGAATACTGGAGCTAGACAGTTGGTGCCCCCAATCAAAGACCATTATTACCCTATTATTTAGGTAAAGGCTCCTTGCTTATGCCCTGTTAAAGCACTGAACTTAAATGGACTTAATCTTGTGTAGAGCGCTTTTCAAGTCTACAAACCAGTCAAACCCCTTTAAATGCATGTCTCACATATACAGAGCATGGGAGATTCAGGCTAGATAACCTTTCTTGTGACCCTATGATGGGATCGAGCTTGTTACATCTGACTTGGAGGTTCACGCTCTACTGCTAGGCCACCGCAGCCCCGAAAGGACAGAATACAAATGTTAAGGTTAATGTTAGTCAGGGTTTGGATTCAGGTCAGGATTTTCTGAAAGGTCAGACTTAGTCCAGTCAATGACCCCCAGTCTGACCAAAAGCTTTTGAACTCGGCAAATTCTTACAATGCAAGACTTAACTCTACCTACATTATGCTGTTGCCATATCACTGAAGACAATCACAGCTCGTCTTGTCTTATAGCTTAAATGATAATAATAAATAATAATAATGATTCCCTTATCAGTTCCGCAAGGGGAAATTTGGATTTCTCTGCATTTTTGATCCAACCTATTGTATAGGAGCGGATATTATCTGATTTTATATAATTTATTCACCCATTCATTAACCCTCTTGTTCATCCTTTTACACACTTGTTATGTGTTCACTTATAACTTATCTAATTACATTAATGCATTCATATAAGGAATTGCACAATCTGTTTTCAATAAAGAAAAGACATTTTAACCCATTTAACATCAGGAATCTGGTGCCGCGGTAGCTCAGCACTAGAGTCCGCACTTCAGGTACTGATGTGCCTGAGACTGTGGGTTTGGACCCACTGCAGGGCATTAAGATGAGCATCCGACCTTAAATCCCCTTATCTGTCCTGAGATGGAATGGTGACCTGTCGACAGTGTTTCCCTGTCTTTCACCCAATGAGCCTCCAGTATGGCCCTGCAATCTGACTTCAGCTAAGCAGTTGCCAATGAAAGGTTGGATGGAACATCAAGATTCCAAGGAATTTTGGTCTGATTTTCAAGTAGGTAGGGCAGGGCAGGTGAAAATATCCATTCTTTAGGGCTTATCCCTTCCATGAACTGAAATGTATTCATAATTGGGAGATATTCAATAGCTTCTTGTGTCTGGACCATCCTTGGGAAAAGAAAAGGAAAAGAAAATCATAACAGCCACCATGTTTATCGCCTTACACACCTACGCTACTAAGACAAGTCCACTGTGATGTTTTCAGTAGACAGGAAAGGCAAAAAGCTTGGCCAGGCTCCGTCCAATAAATAGTTGACGGCTTTCAGTAAACAAAGCTCTTGCAAAACAACTTGTCCCAAAACGAATAAACAGCCTTATAAGAGCCCAGGAATGAGCAATCCCATCGGAGAAGCTTTTCTACTTCCCATCAGATAAAACCGTGATACAAAACAAGAGCTGGATGCCAAATATTATCACACATGCTCTTCTAACCAAAAGCATCTCTTTCTCACAAGTTCTTGTGTGTGAGTGTGTGCCCATGTGCACACTCAGGAGGTCATTTTGCCAGCTTAATCCTGTCTTTGATTATTGGTTCCCTCTAACCCAAAGAAACATGTGAGGACTGGAGGGCTGATCACTCCAGCTGCAACACAGACACCACTTTGATCCCGAGCCTTCAACAGTGAGAGATATCACCTTCTATCAGCATTACCCATCTCATGTATTAGGTCCTGTGTATGGTGTGTGTGTGTGTGTCTGTGGGGGGGATTCTGTGGTTCTGCTGTAGATCATAGGGGGTGTTAACTGCATGTTTGTGTGTGTCTATATGTTTATACGTGCAGAGGAGTGCACATTTAAATATGACTGGGCATCTCTATACATATGCATGTATGTGCATACATGCTTTTTACATCCAATTAAAAGCACATGCACACAACTAGAGGACATTAAAACATCACATTAAGACACTCCAATCTGCCACAGTTCTCAACCAAATCCATCTGTGTTAGGGCGGAGTCCCTCCACC
>OMLC01042495.1:0-22118 GCA_900302585.1 Regalecus glesne | reverse complement strand
GAGTGAGTGTGTGTTGTACTTGTGATTAATCATCTGTTAGTATGAAAGTAAAAATCCCCCTCACTTTCTTCTCTCTCTCTCTCTCTCTCTCTCTCTCTCTCTCTCTCTCTCTCCCTCTCTTCTTTTCTGTACTTGTGCAAATGGGGTTTTATTGGGGGTTGCAGTGTCTACGTGGGGTGTGTGCTGTGGCCAGACGGTGTTTCACTGGGTTGCAGCGTGATGGAGTTAACCAAGCTAACCAGGAAGCAGGGCATGAAGATGTCACCAGGCCTCCCTCGTCCTGTGTAGGACTGGGCTTCGGCTGTCGCTGAAGTTGTAGACCCCAGAAGTATTAAGGCTGCAGTGAAAAGATCTTGACAAGTTGAGAAGACCTAAAAGAAGTGATGTGATGTGTGTATTGAGGTGACTCACAGTGACAGTTGTAATGACTCTGGTTGGCAGGGAGAACAGGGTGCAGAGGTGGTGCTGAGTCACAGGAGCACAACCAGTGGGGGACTGGGTATCTCTTCTCAAAGAACTATGCACCAGTGTCACTGGAGGCAGAGCATGAGGTGGAGGACAGAGTGATGGAAGTGAGGGAAATAAATCATAGGGTTATTTTTTATCAATACGTATGTGTGTCTCCTACTGCAGGGGGAGCATAGAACACGTGGTAGAGCCATTGTCCAGTAATCGGACATTGGTGGTCAGATCCCTGGCCCCTGCAGAAAGTGTCTTGAGGGGTCCTTGAGTAAGTAAGACACGGGACCCCCTAAGTGTTCCCTGAGCACTGTGCAGTAGATGTGGTCTCGGCTCCTACACAATAGGTTGGGTTAAATGCAGAGAAGAAAATGCACTGGCCCTGGTCTGTGGGAAATCAAGCAATTCTATTCTATAACCAATGACTTTCAGGCTGCTGACCCCTGGTGGAAATAATCAAGTATTATATGAATAAAATATACAATGCTGTTAAAACTCTATTCATTGATAAACATTTAAATAATGTTTTTCAATGTGATTTCCACAATACTCTTTTAGCGTACTACAAAGTACTACACACCATAAACAAGACAGACAGTAATGCCACATACCTAACACAACAAACATAACACAAAGAACACAACACACAGTACACACAAAAACAATACAGCACATGAGCACATTGTTATTATTATGAGCCAACTTCTGCCCTGTTCACTTTACCACCCAGGCCACTATGAGGCGCTGGTGCCCAGTGTAGCGTTTGAGTTCAGCAGGGATCCGTCGGTGGGACAGATTGCCCTCGCTTTCCTCCAGGCCTCCTTTGCCTTCAGCGGCTGGAACTTCCTCAACTATGTCACAGAGGAGGTGGTAGACCCACGCAAGTATGGGCACACACACACACACACACACACACACACACTATCTCATGCATATTTATATGTCTTACCTACATACGCATACTAGATGGTAAACAGGAAACGGTCAGAGTTAAGAGGAAACTGTAAGAGCAAACAGGAAACAGTAAATCAGAACCATTAACAGTAATGTAGACAGAGTTGGAGTAAATGGCACCACTGTATTTTCCTCATTTTTCCTCTGAACAGGAATCTTCCTCGTGCGATCTACATCTCCATTCCTCTCGTCACATTGGTCTACACCCTCACCAACATTGCCTACTTCTCCTCCATGAGTCCCGAAGAGTTGCTAGCCTCCAACGCTGTGGCCGTGGTGAGTCTGGATGAGCTCAACATACCGTGTACCATGATGTTATCCTAAATAGTCAGTGCACAATATTAAACATTGTATTATATGATAAAGTTAAAACTCTTTACTCTCACAAGGATCCTGGAGGGGCCCAGGGAGTAGATGAGTTTTACATGTACATGTACATTGAGTCCGAGCAATTACTGGTGGGGGGGTGGCCTCAGCCAGGGCTGTGCCTTGTCATCTTTCCTGTTTGTGACATTGATAGGCAGGACAGTCATGGTGGAGAGGGGTTGCACTTCAGTGGGCTCAGGATTGCATCATTGCTTTTTGTAGATGATGTGGTTCTGGTGGCATCGTCAGTCTGCGATCATCAGCACTCACTGGATCGGTTCGCAGGTACTATGTACCTCTTCCTATCGGCTGATAGTAAAGGGTACAAAGTATGTAGGTGCACTTAGCACTTACTCAGAAAACTACACCCGAACAAAACTGCTAAAACGCTGCTATTTAACTGAGTATGCCTAGCCATTGTATATTTACGCACAGCCATCTTGGCTGAACCAGCAATCTTCTTATTACTAGATGGCCACCCTGAGTCCTGAGCTACCAATGGTTATGAATTTACAAATCATAGCTTGTCTTATGTAAACCTGAAAATCTGTCAAGAAACGAAAAAACTGATTTTCTCTGCATACGGTGCATTAAAACTATTGCTGAAATTAATGGCATTTCCTGGCCCCACGTAAAAATCAGTGTTTATCTCCAGTGTTGACTGTTCTTTTTACTGGTGTCTGACAGACATTTGGAGAGAAGTTACTGGGGATGTTCTCTTGGGTGATGCCCATCTCTGTGGCTCTGTCAACATTCGGAGGAATCAACGGATATCTGTTCACCTCCTCCAGGTACACGCATCCCACATTCTACACACATGGACACACACACGGACACACTCACACACACCTTTACTGACTTTTCCTGGTTTCCTCTCAGGTTGTGTTTCTCTGGAGCCAGAGAGGGCCACCTGCCTTACTTGCTAGCTATGATCCACCTTAAGAACTGCACCCCTATTCCCGCCCTGCTGGTCTGTGTAAGTACTGCGCCACCAAGTCCCAGCAAATTACCTTTAAAGGTCCAACTTGACATCTGCTCCCACCATTGTTCATCACCAACAGCTGCTTAGGATGGAAAATTATTATATTAATTATTATAATTATAATTATTATTATCATATATAATAGAAAAGACAACCTTATGTCAAACAGAAGCATAGTAGCTACACATGTTTACTGATATCTGATGTTTTCAGACATTTACATCAGTGGAAATCAGTCCACTGTGGTGACTGTTGAAGTTTTTGGGTCACAGTGATCTTTACCAGTATTCCAGTACTTCAAGAATAAGCAAATAGTATCTTTAGAACCTTTAACCACAACAGATGATCTTCATGTAGACAATTGACACAAAACATTAAATCTGAGCCACTGATTTACCCCGAACAGAAGAAATATGGCTTGATGAGGGATTGAAGAAGCAATCATTTACTTACATTACTGTTAAAAATGGTCAATTTGTAGGATTTGAGTGAGTGTTCTTTCAGCCTGTGATGGTGTGCGATTTCCACAGTGCACAGCCACCATATTCATCTTGTGTATCGGAGAAATGCACAACTTGATCAACTACGTGTCCTTCATCAACTTCCTGTCCTATGGAGTCACCATCGCTGGGCTTCTCTTCCTTCGCTGGAAAAAGCCACAGCTGCTGCGCCCCATTAAGGTAGAGTAGCAGCCAGAGATAAAGCATGAGAAAACAGCCAATATATAGAAAACACACAGCATACATGGCACATAAAGTGTTTTTGATAACTCACAGTCACAGATTGGGACAAAGAAAAGAGCATATTAAACTTGGATTTGACCCCAATAGTATAAAATGAGGGAAACTGATGCTATAAGAGTTGAACTGAATGTGGCAAATGCTACCAGAGCCTCTGAAGTTCTACATGAGCCTTCTTGTCTACTGGTTAAGATCATGGAATTATGAAGGGTGTACCATACCTCAGGTTTGTGTTTCAAATGTGGTCTCTGTACTGTCTGCAGGTGAACCTGTTGGTCCCCATCACTTACTTGCTGTTCTGGGTTGTGCTGCTGGGTTTCAGCTTGTACTCTGAGCCTGTGGTTTGTGGTCTGGGTATGGTCATCATGCTTACTGGTGTACCTGTCTACTTCCTTGGAGTCCACTGGAAGAACAAACCCAAATGGGTGTACAGGGCAGTCGGTAAGTCGCTTTCAGATGAGAACTCAAACTAGAAGTCAAAGCAGAGTCGTGTCACTTTCTCTCCACTGCAGTCCAGAAAGCATCACAAGGCGCTCGATGAGTCTTTACTTTATCCCACTTTTAGCATCAAAGGGATGGTCTGTACTGAATCACGTCCATTCCAATAGTGTGAGGTCAGACGTTAGAGGAGACGGAACTGACTTTCTGTTGTTATGCTTTAGTGTTTTTCCTTTATGGTAGACTTGCCTTCCATCAACACGCACAGGCACGGTCAGACTGGCAATCTGGCATCTGTGGCAAATATGGGCCATCCGAGGTGTGGTGTAATCTGTGTCAGTAGTTCCACTAGATGGCGTTACCGACTTTTAGCAAAGGTTCCTAAACCACGGGACTGGATTTCTCTATTGATTATGGATAAAAAGCCATTGTTTGTGTTGTAGCCTGACGTAAAGCTTCTATTGTGAGGACCAATGCTCTGGGACTGTAGGGCATAGCAACCATGAGTCATGTTTTCTTTTACATACCAGGCATCCTGGTGGACATTTGTCATCAATACGGAGTCATCGTTACATTTTGATAGATTGACTGATTTTTTTTTTTTTTTTAACAATACCTGAATTCAGCTGAAGTGGACATTTAACTGTCTGGGCTGTTTCTGTGTGAAGTCTGTCACTTTTGGGCTGGTTTGTTACACTGCTGAGAGAAATGTGATTGGCTGGTTTGCTTCATTGTTGCAGAGAGGGTGACGTACGTGGGCCAGAAGATCTGCTACGTGGTGTTTCCACAGGAGGAGTCCTCAGAGAACAAACCCCTCACAGACTCCAAAGCCCATGACTGAAAAACAAGGAATCCATCCAAAATCTACTCATCTTTACTTCACTTCAGTTTTGGCCCTTTTGTGTTGAATTATAAAGACCTTGGTTCCTTTGTGTTGACAGGGACACTCAACAGGTTACGCTGTGTTAACGTCGAGGAGGGTTGATGGTCAAATTCAGACCTGCAGCCTAGTCTCAGAATTCACTGGTCGTTGCTTGGTACCACCCAGCTCTCTTCTCAGCAGCATGCCAGGATGCCCAGAGGCCTGTCACTCAGGGAATTTCCATCTGTCACATCTTTTCCCCAGCTTTGCTCCTTTCCTGATTCCGTGTGTTGTACTGGTGTGGCTGCATGAGATGTAGGATGGCTGTTTTTGTGTCTGAGTGTAATTTAGTCCTTTTCAGGGAATTTCCTTCCGTCACATCTTTCCTCCGGCTTTGTTCTTTTCCTGACTCAGTGTTGTACTGGTGTGGCTACATGAGATGTAGGATGATTGTTTTTGTGTCTGGGTGTGATTTAGTCTTTTTTCTTCTACTTTGAGTAACTGTTGAACTCATCGTACACCATCATGTTGTTGTTGGTTTGGCGGAGAGGATTCTTTTTCATGCCATCTGTCTGTCTGAAACTCCACTCTTCACATCTGGTCAGCATCTTATTCGTCAGTCACTCTTTAACATACAAATCACTGCATCCTATTCAGTGATACTAAACTTTAATCAAACTTTATGTTGCTTTTTTTGGGGGGGGGTTCCAAACAAAACTCCAGGACTTTGAAGAGAACACTACTGTAGCTTGTCTCACACGGAGAAGTCTCTGCTTCTCAGATCTACCATGGAAGCAGGCTGGAAGGTGCTGGACTGATGAACCATCTATTCAATAGCAAACTCCTACAACCGGGTCAGGATGAGAGAACCACTCAGACTCCATCTCAGATTCAGGCAGCTGCTAGTAAAACACTTACTGGGACCCTGCCTGAGGTGAGGTGTTTCCAATGTGTTGGTGTGGATATCAGCTTGCAGGAGAGCTTTTGGAAACAGCCATTTCCCTGTGGAGTCGATATCTTCACATGTGCCATTTCTCTACTATTCCATAAAAGATTGAAGTGCGAATGACCAGTTTCAATGGTAAATGGATTCCAATGCAGCTGATATGAAGGCTGTGGACTGGTAGAACTTCTATCTGTCTTAAGTTAGTCTGAGCTACCATGATAACCAAGCCACCGCCTCTCATCAGCCTGAGCATCTCCAGCCTCCAGGCTGTGTTTCTATGGAACCTGTTGCTATGGAAATGTTCTCATCTCGGGATGCCACTGTGAAGGTGTTGAAGGTGCTTTAACAGAGACTGTAAGTAGATGTATTTTTCTAGTTAACCAGGACAGACGATTACAGTACTTAACGATTAAAGATGGTGTTTAACATTATCAGGGGCCATTTTGACAGACAGGTATGCAGCTATGTCAGAAACACCGGTCCTGTACCTCAACTGCAGCACAGCACATCACTGCTGCTGACTGAGCCACGGTCCAAAGCACGTATCAGCGCTGACCAGCGCGCACGCCTCCCTGCCGTCCAGACTGCGTCAGCTCTGTAAATACCATGTAAAGATGTCCAGAAGTCTGGGATTCATGACAAGGCCCTGCCCAGATCTGCTGTGATTCACAGATACGTATGTGTGGCAGACTCCGCCATGCGGCGCTGTGTCAAAGAGCCTGATGGTGCCAGAGGATAACAGTGTAATAAACCATTAAATGTCAAGCTGAGAGAGGATAGCTTCTGCTGTCTTGATGTCCGTGTTCATGTTCTGCGGGTGTGTTTGCATGTGTGTACAGATGTTCACCACGATGGGAAGCTAAAGGCTAATTGAAAGTTGCACGTTTACCGCATTGCACATTAAAACCATTGGGCCTACTGTCAAACAGAGAGCTTTATTATTCACGAGCGTAGACGAACCTTGAGAGAGGGTCTGTAGGTGCTACAGGTGGCCATCTGCTAGGGGGTGTGACCCAACAACCTGCTGTCAATGCTTAGATTCAGAGGACTCCTCCTGTCAGCTGATACAAAAGTCCCCTGAGGCCAGGGACCCCCTTCAGTACCAACACACATTAACTTCAGTATTACAGTGCACTCAGCAGTTCTATCTTTTAAGCTTGGACACAGCATTGAAGAAGGGATTAAGGCCTTTTGCTTGCCTGCCCGTGTGTGCACAGAGCCCGGAGACATTTCTGTGGTGATCAGTCCAGCAGAGACGAGGTAACACTGAAATAAACTCTGGTAGAAATACCACTTTGCTCTAAACAACCATGGCCAGGATCACTGACCCTGACCCAGAGGCTGCTTCTGATCTTCTGGGAGCCAGAGAGATGGAGCAGAAAAGGGACTTGGACACAGACGCAGACAGAAGGTTGGTGACAGCTGGTGAGGAAAGTCAATTTGTGGTCCCCCCTCCCCAGATTAGCAGGAATCTCTCACATCACACTTCACTGGAACAGGTTCCCACCGGGATTCAAGTGCTGAGTCAGGTTACCTCTGAGTTTGCTGCTGGATTCCTTCATACTCCAGAATCAAGGGACGACAGTTCGACAACATCGAGACGCAGAGGCTCACCTGTCACGTTCTACAATGACCACCGGCACTTGGTGATAAAATGACTCAGCGTCTTTTATTTCAGAATGGAGTATTTTATATGTTACATTGAGGTAGTTATCCATCCCTTTGATTCTTGTTTGGGCCTTTGGATGATTATTCAACCTTTATGAAAATATTTCAGAATGACTTCAACATTTCAGCAGTTGTAGAGTTTCATTTAAAAGGAAAGGTGGATAATGTAACTTTTATAGCCACAGCATGAGTAGATCAGATAAAACTCTGGCTCATTGTAAGGGGCTCAAATTTAAAGGTTGTCGAAGTTGAAAAGAGAAAAAATACACAGTGTCATAGATACAAAAATACTGTTGTTTTATCCAAGCAAGTTAGCACTTAATATAATTGTCTCTAAAACATATGAATATGGCGGCTTCGTGTCTCTTGGTTTCATATATCCCTTTTCTTGCAAACCTTCTAAACCTCTTTGATACTTGGGTCAGAATGAGGGATACTGTGACTGCTTCAGGAAGTACAATATGCCCTCTTCCATGTGGAAATGGTGAAAAAAAGGATGTAGTAAGCATTCTTAGTATGACTACCTAGAATGTTATGAAAGAAATGTTTGTTTCCCTTTCTTGAAAAAACTTGTGCTACATTTTTTTTCACTTTCTCTGTGTCACATTCTGTGACACTTGTAGAAAGTGTCCTGTCACATTTACCTTGACAGAAACACTTGCTGGCCTCCTAGTGTATACACTGAGTTAGCTTAAAAAAACCCCAAATAAAATAGTGCAAATTTAACACAGATACAAAAATAAGTCCGTAGTTTTAAAATCAAACCAAAACAGCTATCATGCTTCAGCAGCCAGTGTTATCTTTGGAGCCTGTCCTTGACATTATTTCTGTCTTCTCCCCAGGGCCAGTAAATGCTGACACCAGGTCTTTAACACTACTAGCTGCACAGGGCTTTTCTGGATTTTCCCTCTTTATCTTCCCCTTCCGAGGATTGGTGTTCAGGCTCTTTGACCTGAGAGCTGGATATATTCTGTCCTCTGCCACCAGTAAATGTTGTGAGTTTTCTGACTCCTCACACCAGTTAGCCTGTGTGTTGCCTGTCTTTAATATCCCCTTCTCCACAGCAAGGAGCTGTAGTGGTTTCCCTTCAAATTCCTGTTTAGACTCATTGGACTGCATGTCCTCATTAGACATCACCATTGATACTTTGGGCATGTGACCAAAGTGAGAAGGATGGATTTTGTGCTCAGAGCGGGCTCCCCACCTAGACATGGTTGGGGATTTTATCCCTTGCTCAATATCAGCCGAGGTTGCATCTGTTGCCCAGTTGGCTTCCCCTCCTCCGTAGTCAGGACTGTATACGATACTGCTCATCGACCTCCGTTTCAAGGATGGGGAACCGCTGAGACTTGGCGATGATAAATACTGCATGACCCTCGGTCTTGTCAGAGGGTAGGAAATGGAGGCCTCTAGTTGGCTCTTTACTGTTTTCTCCGCCGTGCCCATCACGCCAGCACTGGGAACGTTGTTCAGTAGCACCTGTTTAGCAGGACTCGGGGAGGTATGCTCTTCTGTATCACAGGGCGATATCAGAATACCAACACAGGAGTTCGAACGAGACCTGTCCCTGTTACCCGTCGTCTCCAAGGTTGTCTTGCTCCTCCTGACGTTGATGTTCCCATCACCTGATGCGCGAACCCCCTCACTCATGCTGTTCCGCCTCTCAGCAGGAGTCAGGTGCGCTCTCTTATCCAAAGTCTCTACGTCTCCGGATGTACATGGCCGTTCTTCATTGTCCAGGTGATAACGGTAGAGGCTGTAGCCATCGGCACTGTTGATGCTACTGTGGCGGAATAAGTTGGACACTTCGCAGATGGAAGAGCCTCGAGAGTACGTTTTGGCCAGCTCTGCACGATCAATGCCTGCAAGCTTTTCCAGGGCATTCATCATCCGCACTGAGAACTCCTCAAGTTGGGCAAGGCGGAGGTCAACCGTCTGCAAGGAGGCCTTCATGGAGTGCTCCCTCTCATTCACCTCCTCTAGACGCATGGCCATGTTCTCCACCCTGATGATCAGACAGAGATACAGGTAGAGATTCCACTCACTTTCTCTTTAGCAGATGCCAGGAGATAGCACAGACAACACCACTGGACTTTGCTGGAACTATGCAGTAAAGGTATCGTGATCTTGTGTGCAGTTCCCCAGTCAATATGTATCACATAGGCTGACATACAAAGATTCAAGGACACCATATATCAACAATTCAAGTGCAAAGTACATATACAGTGTTCTTTATACTTGCACGGTGCTTTCACACTCGTTTGAGTAGATCACATACACGGTGGAATTTCACTAAATAGTGATGTGACCTTTCCAATATTCTACATGCTGTAGTCAGGCATGTTCAATCTAGTTGAGGAAATCACAATAAAGTTGAATTAGTCAGACTGAAGTCAGTCAGACTATAGATGTCACTGTAAGGGATATGAACATAGGCCGTTAGAAAAATGGATTAAAAGGCACTAAATCCGTTTATGTTTTGAGAAAAACTGTGACCTAGTTTAATCTAACTCATTCCTATAATTTTTTTTCCCGGGGGGTCATGCATAGAGATGCGTTTGACTGCTCCGGCTTTCCGTAGGCTCCTTTTACCGGAGTGCGTTGCTATGCGTAACCTAATGTAGCTCCGAACATGAAGCCAGCAAGTCCATGACTGTCTGTCCCTTCTTCTATCATCTCCCATTACAGGTAAATAACGAGGGCTGTAACATGTTTGACTGTTCATCTGTATTTTTATAAAGAATAAATCTTAAGATAATGTTTTTACAAAACTTTATTCTGAGCGAGTGAATTTAGCTAGCCAAACATTAGCTCCGGTGCAGTAACGTTAAGTTAGCTAGTTAGCTGAGCTTGACAGGCGTGTGTCGTACCGTTCAGAGAGGGTCTGTCTCGTTATTTATGTCGTAATTGTTCAGTTCAAAGTACCTGTGTTGATTTTCTAGCTACAGTTGAAGAGATTTGGTGTTTATTGGAAGTATGTGCACAGTTAACTGCTGTTTACTGGCTTGAAGTTAAGAATGGAGAATAGTTGTGTTTGGAATAAATGGCGCTGTATGGACGTTAGGCTTGGTGAGTGATACGCGCTTCCCGGTATTTTGTCTTAAAGGAGCGGTGTCATATTGTTAATTACACAATATATTATTTTGAAAGTGAACGCGTTACCTTTTGTGAATGCTATAGCTCATTATAGTTCTGAATTTGAAGCCAGCAACCCTTTGTCTTTCTCTCGCGTCCTCTACACCCCCCCCCTTACAGGGTGCATCATCACCTGTATAACTGATGAAATGTTTCTCTCCAGAAACTTGTTGCACGGATGAACTGATTCAACTTTTTGTGAATATACGTGTGTTTCATTCTCATATGAGGCACATGAAGTGCCTCATAATATGTCCATACCTTTCAGATGTGACCCTAATGCGTTCATTATTAGATGACTGCTCCTCATCCTCTTTCTCGCGGAAATATTCATCCACACACTGCTCCTCAAACTCATACAGACTCTTTAGCTCTTCTGCATTCAGCACCAACTCTGTTAGAAATTATACAATACGAACATTTTGTTAATTTCAGAACTTATTTTGTCAATTTTGCCAACCAAGCAATCATTCAGCATACAGTTAGGGGAGTTGGAGACAATTCAGGAGGGGAGTTTTTGTTTTAGTTCAGCTGTTTTGATGGGAAATGAATATTCTTTCTTTGCTATGAACAGGTGATGTTCCATACTATGATACAGAGACTATCTAGTTAACTAAGGGTTTCATCTTCAAATGTGCAGTAAGCAATAAACATCTATAAATAATCATATTTTGATGGAATCTTCAGCAAGACACTGAACCCTCATCCTTTGATGACTAAATTTTCGTGTTTTAGTTTTAGCAGTCTCGCTACTCACTACTACACCATCCTGCAGGCCAAACTATATTGTAAGAGTATTAGGGCCGCAGTGGCTCAGCATTTCAGCGTCCCCCTCTATGTTGGTCATAGTGGACTGGATCCCCAGAGTGGAAACAGGCATCCAGCCTTAATCCCCCATGTTCGGCAAATGTGAGGCATTCATTGTAAAGTTATTTGAGTGGTTCCTAAACTAAAAAGAAATGTCTATGTAAGAACAAGTCCATTTCATTTAAAACATTGAAAGTGTTATAAATTGTTCTTACGTAGGCCTCGTTCACGGTCGTCCTGTTCGCCTTCTTGTTTCCGTTTGCAGCAACAGCAGAGTCGCTTAAGGACGATGTAGATATGAGGGAATATGATGAGCGGTGGAGGGAGAATGGGACGGTCATGGAAGGTCATAATAAGCTGGTACCGTTGAAATTTCCACACCTGATTTGAGATGGATTTCACCTCAAAGAATGTATTGCTGTTAAAGATGAAAAAAGATGACATTTGGTCATTTATTTTTAAGCATTATCCAGATACTACTACTAAAAGTGTCCATAATGAGTATGTAGCATTGAGGTGATGATTTTTAATTTGTTAACTAATAATTATTTCCTATGAAGGGAATTCAAAAAGGATGTAATCTGATGTTTTAGGTAGTAACTATTTGTAACTGTAGATATACATTTGAAAACTACATACGATCCCTTGCCTAAACTCTTCAGTGGTATATGGTCCATTTACGTTCCATTTTTACATGTCACATTTAGTCCTCATGTGGGCGCGGACACAGACAAATATGGAACATAGGGATTAAAGGTTGAAGGCCTTCCTGACGCCATAGGTTCAACCCCACAGTGGGGTTGAACCTATGGCATTTGGCTTGGAGACGCACATTCTGCTGCTGAGCTATGCCCGATTACAAAATCACAGGAATTACCTTTTTCCTATTGTCAAGGTGGCATGTTCTTTAGAGATTATCATCATTTTTTTTCCCAAAGTGGATACTATCTTTGACAGTAAGAAATCCTGATAACAAAAGGAAATGTAAAAAAAAAGCTAATTGCTCACTTGTTAGGTTTTTCTCTTAACCTAAACTTTTACATTTTTGCTTGAAAAAGTTATTCAAGATTTTTATTGTTACTCTGGTTGTATAATTACAATCCTTTCCAATTGATAGCCTCGGAGACTCCATTACAAAATAAAATAAAATGAATAAGATGTATAATAAAAGGTATGTAGGGGCTGCAGTAGTTCAGTCGTTAGCGTGCTCGCTTCGAGGACTGATGAACCAGAGGCAGCTGGTTTGAATCCACTGTAGGACATCAAGGAAGGGCATCCAACCTCAATTCCTGGAGCTTCATCCATACTCTGTCACTAATCATGATATGTAAAACAGGCCTCTCTCATATGATAAAACGGGCGTGTGTGTGTTTATGTGCGCGCACGCGCATGTGCATGTGTACACATACATGTAAAGCAACAGGTATGAAAGAATAAGGCATAAAATAAGTAAAGGTAAGAGTAGAAATAAATCATATATAACACTTATTAACACTTACTTGAAGACAGCGATTAGTAAATTGACAAGCAGAATGTTTGCAACTAGTAGGTAACAGGCCATGATGGCTGGTGTGAGCCAAGCGCCAGGGATGCAGGGTGGGAGTTTCTTGCCATCCTCATCATACATGTTATCACCACATGGTGCTGGAAAACAGGTCCGGTTTGACAAAGGTATATAGTCATGTCATGAGAATTGGTCATAGATTGGTGATTAAAGTAACTTATCCAGCTGCATTTCTCCAAATCTCCAAATCAACCAAGAAAAAAGGTTTTATGTTTAGGTTGCTCTCACACCTAACCATTGAGATCAACAATTTAGTAGTTACGTAGGTGTTTAAGCACTATGGAGTCAGAAATATGAAGTACAATTTCCTAAAACTTTCCTTAAAAACGGAAGTACAAGAGATACTTACGATTGATTTCCATTGCATAGACTATTGATTAAGGGTCCAAGCCAAGTAGAAGAGATTGAATAGAAAAGAGTTAAAAGTCCAACAACTGTCATGAAACTGATATCATTCAGCACCAGTCAGCAAGGAGGAAGATGGCATCATATCCAATTAGATCTGCTTATTTCATTTGAGTGAAAAGAAAGGAACAGGAAATAAACCACTTGGAGATAAATAAACATTTTTGGAAAAAAGGATAAAAAATTGCATTAGTTTAAAAAAAGCATTTGCGTTTTTCATGTAAAGCCAGGAGTGTTTTCTAAATCTGTTGGATATCATATGTGCTCCTGATAATGTTAAGATGACTGCCAGAACTGACAAATCATTTGGAATGAATGCAAGTCTTCTTCCAGGCTGAGGTTAGAAGTGCTACTATTCATGTATCTCTTGCAGGCAGATGATCATTATAATAGCAATTTAAGTCTTAAATGGTTTGCAATTTATGTCCACATCAAAAAACTAAAAAAGTATTTTGTAAAGTTTATTATCCCATTCAGACACCATCACAGAATTAGAATTATTCCCTTAAAATGATGAAACATGACTATTTGGAGGATTTGAAATGGATAACATATCTCCAGCTGGCCTTTTTACTAAAACAAATACACTTGAGTTAATGGAAGAAATGTAAAGAACTCAAATAATAAATATATAGTTTTTACCGTTCTATAGGCCAATTTGATTGTATATCAACATCATATTTTTCTTGGTTTTAGGATATAAAAACTAAGGTTGAAACTGTCACTTTTATAAAACAAGACCTTTAATTGGAATACTTTAAACTCAAACCAAAAAAGAGCAGTTTGCAGTTTGTAAATCAGCCAGATGGAGGTGCACTATACCCATGTTCACCAGAAGCACAAGGAATTAAACGTAAATTGTTGTGTGTGTGTCAACGCACGCGAGCGTGTGTACGCGGGGGGATGTAGGCTGTTGATGGCATGGAAGCCATGATGGGGATTGGATGAATAGATGTTCACAGCCACAGAGAGCAATGATGAAATTGAGATACAACTGATCATCTGCCTATGAAACAGGAAACAGAATCTTACTATGAACTCTAGTCTTACGGTCTATCGAGTCCGCAAACACCTCTCCATAGATCATCCAGTAGGGCATGTAGAAGATATTTCGGGCCAGGCGCCATGTTGGCTCCTCATCTGGGTGTAGGATGGCTTGTCGGGCAACGCCAAAGCTCATCAACACCACCAGCATAATCACCACAAAGTATAGCATGTCAATCATCTGGGATGTGTCAGAAAAATACAATGCACAGGTTAGATCTGGATAGTTTGTATGATATCAAATGTATGCTGGTACCTGTCTATCCACTCATATGTCATCCATCCTATTGTTGCACATCATATACCTTCACAACAGCCTACGATTTATCCATTCATCATTATTCCGTCATTCGTCCATCTAACTCCTTATTGCATTTGTGATGCATCTGAAACATACCATTTTGCCAATCATCATGACATAGGGCCCAAGGTACTTGTTGACACCGAAAATGTCGAGGACCCGGATGTACCAGAAGATGATGTCTACGCAGTAGATGACTCTTCCATAACCCATATAGGGCTCATTCTGTAGCCTTAGAAGGAGGCCAATCAAGAACACTGAGATGGCAACTAGATCTGTGATATTCCAGTACTCCTCCAGCCACACGTTGATCTTCTGTTTCAGCTTCCCAGGCTCAGACATCAGGATCTAAGCGCAAAAGAGAATTGTGAGGGTAGCTTATCTTCTGAGCCTTTAGCTTTAGTTGTTCATCAAAACAAATTACTAGAAATAAACTAAAATGAGAAAAATTAAAATAAAAGTGAGAAGTTTGCAAGTGAGGACCCACTATAATGATAACAAGTAGCCAGAAAATTAAAATGGAAAGACTTGAATGTTTGGTGCCGATAGATACTTATAGCGCCACAAGCATGTTATTAGTATATTCTGCATTTAATAATAACCTCAAGGTGTTATTAATCAATCAACATTTTTAGTTTTATAAGAAAAAAACTACCTGTACTCTACCTGTCTGACTTTTTCCAGTCCTAGAGTGATGATATAAGAGATTACAATCCACTCCTGTAGGGATGGCCAACGCTCCATTTTGACCAGGATGATATAGTTGTACAGCATCAGGTATACAAGATAGGAAATCTGCCAAGACATGTATAATTATATATATATAATCTCACATTAAAAAGGTGTTGCATGAAGCAGCTCACACCACATACCAGATGTCCACACAGGGAAGGCCTATCATACTTGGAGCTGACTTACTGCAGTACTCATTTAGTTTGTTACCCAAATGTTATTTGCACAATCATATACTGCCTGTAATGTCTGCAAGATTTTGTACATGCCATATACTGGAAGGCACATTGGGGATTTTCTTAAACCATTTATAGTCTGCATACAGTGTTGAACCAAAACTTGGTGAAAGGGGCGTTATAGAATTCATAGATCATCCTCCCAACTGGAATCCGTCTCTGTTTCTTGTGATTCTCCTCCTCATCACCCTTCTTAGACATAGCGTCGACATTAGAGACACCATCCTGGGAACAAGAATGATTAGTCAAACTTGACATTTGAGCAATGAAAATAATCTTGGCTCTAAATGAAGCGGTGCAGGAAGAGCATTATGGATTATAAAACTATACTGAGTAAAAACCAAAAAACACAAATACCAGACATCTAAATAAGGTTACAAAAGTATTGAATAGGCAAATAACAGCTGGAGTCAAACCTGCTGTGAAAATTTGTATATAAAAACGCATGTTTAGCCATGATTTGAAAGATGGCTAATTTTGACGGTCATATAATCTAACATGACAAGTTACCTTGGCAGATTTGTTGTCATCTTCCTTCTGTTTGCTCTCATCATTCTCCTTAGAGGAATTGTATGTCGCTTCATCTCCAATTCTAAAGTCAAGTAGGAGGATTGAAGGTGGAAACACGATGCCTAAAATCACCTTGAAACATAAATTAGGTGAAAATATTACCTTGGAAAGAACGTTTTCTTATACAGTCCCTATTGTTTTATAAGTCAGTTGGATGCCCAGGACTTTGGTACTATAATTTGGCAAACTAATGTCTTGTGTGTAGTTCTGCTGCTTCCACTTATATTTAATCTTTATTTGATTGTGATTCAGCCAGGGTAAGTTAAATTAACACTAAAAGCACTACTTATACTCAAGGAATCTGCCAATTCGTCTTCTACTGTCAATTTCAGTTGTCTACTTGAGATTAAGTTCCTTACTCAAAGACCTTTTGAAAATACTGGCTGAATAAAATGCTGTTGAACTAACCAAACATGATCTAAATCAGGTTTAATTGTTTTAGTTTACACAACTATCGGCCAGACATCATCAACATATATGAAGCACTTGCTCTATAACTGGTTTGATAGAGGGCTACCCTTTGAGTACCTTAAGGCCATTGCTCTTCCCCATCCTCAGACAGCCCATCCACATGTCAGTTAGCAGCATTTGGCTGCAGGTGTGTGCAATGAAGTCTCTGTGCTTAGCGGCCACGGCTAGTTTCAGACAAGTGGAGTTACTCCAGTTCTTCAGTTCATATGTCAATAGCTTCATGGCCACTTGCTCGTCATGCTTGTAAGACTGGTCCAAGAGTTCATAGGCCAGTTGGCCAAACTCCCTGGGGAGAGGGGTAAAGGGTGTGTAGGGTGGTTACATAGCCACACCAATGGATAAATTATATTAAAACTAACATCGCCTTATTTGTCAAAAACTTTTCAAAACCCAGCTTTTCAAAGGATGCAACAAAATGACAAAGATTCTCTTTGACTCCCCAGAACAAATGGAGCGGTTCTACCAAGAGTGCCTGTGTAACTCATGAAAATACGGACTAAGTAAGCAATCTGGCCACCAATTCACTTGAATTTTTTCATTTTTATTATGTATATTTTAGCTGGAGGATTATATGCTTAATCTGGTAAAAATCTAACCTTTTCCATTATTCCATCATTTTATCTTGGATAACTTCTTATAACATATTATTAGGGTTTGGTTGGCCCATTCTAAATCTGTCTGCTTTTTAATTCCTAGCATAATGTGTTTCTAGTCAACTGTTACAAATGTTTATATAGTGTGTATTCTGGATCACCAGGAGGTGAAACCCACTGCATGGTAAATCAGATGTTTGTGATCTAATCCTCCAACTTGTCTAATTCTATTATGGCTAACTTGAGAAACAATGTAGTGACTGATTTTGAGTTAAATTGTTGTAAAAATGTTTTCTTGTGTTTTTGGGAGAATGTTTTGAGTATTGCAAATGCACTGGGAGGTTTTTCATGTCTTTTAGCTAATGTTATATCCTCTGGTTACTATCAAGATGCTTGTTTCATTTCCACTTTTTACATTATTTTTTGTTCTATTTATTCTAGGTTATCAATGGTTAATCCACTTATGGCGCAGAGAAGAACAGATGGATCTTTTCTTAGGCCGGTGAGTGTTCGTTGACTTGGGGGGGACACTTAAAGTAATCCAGAGTATTTTTTTATCTTGAGAATCAGTCTCACCCAAAGCCCCAATCTTTTTTTTAATATCTTTAAACATGTAATTATGCTTGCACATATTTTATATCCTTCACTCCATTTCTAGTTAGTTTTCTTGTCAGTGAGGTATTTTCTCCTTAAATCACAAAATATAATCTCAATTTTATAGGACTTCATATTAGCGTCTACTAAATGCCTATAGTGTAATGTAATGTAATCCTAGAGTTTGGCCTCTCTTCTCTAAGGCACAATTGGGAAAAGGAGTTTGAACTTGGTATGACAGTAGAATGGTGGGAAGAAGTTCTAGTCAGAGTCACATCTTCATCATCATATACCCATCCAAATTTAATTAAGGTCAAGGTCACAAGGTTACAAAACAAAGCTGGGCTTAGTACATTGTTTCTGGTACAAATGATATATGTGGCTCGTCATTGGTAGATCATGTGCTTTTTGCTTGAGTTTTGGTTTTGTTTCTTTAACATGTTAGGTGTTCAGTGTTGCTCTAGAACCCTGCTGCTTGGTAGATATATTTGGGGTACCCCTTATTCCAGCCAGTCTCCTATAGAAAGATTTGGTTGTTGTTGCTTTTGCCTCACTTATATCCCATAGACATATCCTGTTACAGTAGAAAAGTCCAAATCTAACTTCTTCGACACTCTGGGTAAATGATTTGATATCTTGGTTAAATATTCCTTAAGAGGTTCAACTGCTAATTTCTACAAAAGATGTAAGCATATTATCTCATGTAATTACTGTTAGCTTTCTTGAACCTGACTGATTCTCAATGCATCCAATCTTTAAAGTAAGCACCTTTGGCATTTATCTGTCTTTCTGTCAATTTATTTATTGAAAAGGGCAGCTGTTGGCATAAATGTTGCCACCATTTGATGTACTGCACCAGATTATATTAATCCCTCGATGTGTGCATCCATCTGCTTTTTAACACTAGTGCCAGCACCTCTCCCCTTAATATTGATACTTACAGTCCATTTTTCAGTTCACTGATAATATTTGCATTCTCTTCTGCCCTCAGCAGCTATGGTGATGCCAGAATTGATCTAGTTGGCTCTCATTAAGTGACTGATCTCTGTGGAACTAAGATTGTCCCTAGTTTTGTCTTTCATGTTTTTTACCATGGGGCCAGCCTGATGGGTCTGGACTTCTTCTCTTCTTTGGGGTTCTCCTTGTACACTAGGGGCTCCACAATCCTGACTTGCCAGGCCATGGCAGCAAAAGTGACCATCACTTTTTGAAGGTCTGGGCGGCCTCCCTGCCTTTGACCACACATCATGCTGCCTGTCCATGATGTGGTCTCCACTTAGTTATAGCATCTGATGGAAGCTTGCATCATTGAACCAGTGGACCCATTGCCCTGGGTCTCAAACCTGGAGGGGGCTATGTTGATCTGTGTTGATCTGTGTGCAGTGAATAAGATAGTGATCCCATAGCAATATCCACTACCCACCTCAGAAGAGTTCACAGCTCAGTTCTACTGCTCTATGGTGTTCTCTAAGCTTGACCTCAGTCAGATTCTTATAGGTTCCACTACATCCCGGGGGGATGTAGTGGAACCTATACCTGTGAGAAACCTCACAGCCTTTCTGGCATATGCGGGAGTGTTTTGCTACACTTTAATACATTTTGGCCTCGGCTCCACCCGTAGCAGCTTCCAGAGGGTCATGTTTTTCTTGCTGGCTGGGACATCCGTCGTGGCCATATATCTGAGCAATGTTGTCATACATGGGCCCACTGCTGAAATCCTTGATGAGTGATTTAACATTCTTCGTACCCCTAGCCAAGCACAAATTAACTCTCAATATTGAAAAGTTTGTTGCTCTGTGCCAGCAATTCAATTTATCAGGTTCTGGCTGTCAGCAGGTGGCATAACTCCACTGTATTCTAATGTGGATGTCATTCAGGTCATACCCGAGTCCAGCTCAGCTGCTCGGGTTGCCTCCTCCCTGGGTATGACAGGTGACTGTCTGAACTTCCTCCCTCAATACTCATTTTACCTTAGCCTACAAATAGTTCCTTTTAACTTGAGTGATTTACAACTTGGACAGCATGGCGGGTGGGTTTCTGTCACAATGAATTTAACAAGCACTGTTCTGTTGACAAGATCATAGAGAATAAATTATTGACTGTTAATGATTGGACTTTAGTAAGTGAATGAAAATAAATGATAGAAACATATGAAGCCCATTAGGGTAGCTCGGTGGTAGAGCTTTTGGCGTCAGGACATAACCAGATGTCACGGATCCGATCCCACTGCGAGGCATCAGAGGAAGAGCATTTGGCTTTAATTTCCCTCACTCTATCTTGGTCTGTGTCCACCCTCACAATGTGGGGACTAATTAGGACACTTAAAATGGACCTTTAACATACTGAAGCCATTCATGAAACATAAATTGTTGAGAATTTGATTTTCTATTTTGTTTCATGCATTTTCAATGATCTGCAGTCTTCAATAATAAATTGCTCATGACTACCCTTCTTTGAAAATGCAAGTTGTTTGGTTCAACATGTTAAAAAATGTATTCCCTCATCAGTCCCACAAGGAGAAATTTTGAATTCTCTGCATTTTAACCCATCCTATTGTATAGGGACTGTGAGCTGCCACTGTATGGCGCTTGGGTAGCAGTTAGGGGTTCGGTGTCTTCCTCGAGGACACCTTGACATACTTTCTGCAGGAAAGAGGATTGAACCTGTTACCTTCCAATTACCAGACGACTGCTCTAGCTATGCCGTCCCACTTTTAGTTTTAGTTTTCTATTCTGCCAGTCAGAATGAATTGCAATTCAAACTCTTCTTTCAAACTGTGCAACGGTATGTACAGCCTACCTTGAGTTGTTCTCAAGGTCCTGATAGATGTCGTCCACCAT
This sequence comes from Regalecus glesne, assembly GCA_900302585.1. Taxonomy (NCBI): domain Eukaryota; kingdom Metazoa; phylum Chordata; class Actinopteri; order Lampriformes; family Regalecidae; genus Regalecus; species Regalecus glesne. The sequence goes on along the minus strand of OMLC01042495.1, from coordinate 1,411 downwards.
TTCACTCTGCGAGGACTCATGGGCCATGGCCTTATAGAGCTTACAAGCAACCAGAGCCTTGGCCATAGCCTCCTCACCCCGCTGCCATAGGAAGAGTGCCATCTTCTGGCGTTTCATCAGTACTGCCCACACCATCAGCTCATGGAATGGATACTGGAACCTGCTGACCTCAGGGTCATCAATGTCTATATCAATCTCTTCCTCCTTTTTCTTATTTTTTTTGCCTTTTCCTTTTGACCGGGGTTCATCATCCTGGAATAAAGTGGTGGAAATGTTAGTTCTTCTACCTCATTGGAACTGAACTGAGAATCAAAATGAGAATCAAATATCTGGTGGCAAAATGATTTTGATAGAAGGGATATATCTGTAAACTTAGTAAGGACAAAAATACATCATATTATGCTTCTATGTAAGTAACATTTTGTTCTTACAAAATGACAAAAGGAAAATACTTGTGGAAGGGCCAATAGATCCTTTATATTAGAAGTATTAAAAGAGGAACTCCCAGCTGAGGTATATTTAAGAAAATGATACAAAGGACATTGGCAGTAAAATACTCAGATGAAGGAAAAACAAAACAAAATCATACCTCCATTCCAAGCAGTTTCAGTGCTTTGGGCTGTAATGGGATAAAATATTGTAAAATAGTGCAATTTAAATGTAAATATACACTTGCTATTTCTGTTGAAGTAAAATGAAACCATTGTGAACATCTTACCTAAAGGGGGAGGGACATGTTAAATATAGAAATTCAAGCCTTCATATTAAAGAGTCATGGATTGGGGAAAAAACATAGTGCCTTGAGGCAATCCTTGCACTCCTTCCAAACAGCCACTTGTAACTTCTGTATTCAAGGTAATGAAGATGATTTTGCTGATATGATTTATGTTAATTGCTTTTATCAGGGCAGCCTAGATTTTTGTGTGCAATACTAGGGACACTCAGCTAGTATTTTGTACATCCCAGTATACCCACTCCTTGTGTATTTGAATGCCTTTGTTTTTACCCTTTTTAAGCCATAGAGATTGTTGTATAGTGTTCTGAAGCTCTTCCTGGTGTACTTGCAGCGGTAGGCTCCTCCCATTAGGAGCTCCAAAACCAGGCCAATGTCTATCAATGTTATCTGGTAATCTGGTGGAAGATTTCCCTAAAAAAATCAGAACTTTGTTATTTGGATATAAATGCAAATGGACTTGTTCTTACATATTGTGTTTCTAGTCTAATAACAACTCAAAGCACTTTACAATGAATGTCTCACATTTCCCGAGCTACACGTCGGGATACAAACCCGTTACACCTTAGTTCAAGGCATGCACTCTGCCCATTAAGTCATCGGCACTAATTTATACATGTATAGGTTTGCTAGGCTAAAAACTGACACACTTACTGAAGTATATTATACCCCACATAT
>OMLC01042494.1:0-23113 GCA_900302585.1 Regalecus glesne | reverse complement strand
GTTTGTGCGCACACTTTGGGAACTGATGAGCCAGAGGCTGGGGCTTCAAACCCACCATAGGGTAAAGAACGGCATCTGGCCTTAATCCCCAAAGCCCCATCTAAAGCTGTGTCTATCCCCAAAGTGGGGGCTAATCATGACACGTAAAATGGACCTCTTTTATGCAGGGCTGAACTTCATGATCATCAAAATGTCCTCCTTGTATGACGAATGAGTTTTGCGAAACTAATGATTTGAGTTTCTTTTTCCAAACATGTTAAAAACATATTGACAAGTTTTTGCCCAAGAGTGAGGTACTACACACCTGGAAGGTAGCAGCTGATGTAAACCAACAGCAAAAAAGCTAGAAAATGTATATTTTATAGTAAATCATTTGATCAGTTGTTTCTCAAGTTTTGCAGTCTTTACAAACAGCATTCTACTGAAAAACATCAGTCTGCAGTTGTGTTGAGAGGTGAAAGTCATTCTTATTGGTCGTTTCGGATAGGCAAGGTATCTAATCAGGTATTTTATAACTCCGAGTATCAAAGGACGGGTCAGTTTGACTTCAGGAAGTCTTTAATGGGAGGATAAAACAAGATCAAGATGCCCTTAGCAAACTCTTTCTGCAACCTCCCGTTCAGCCTTTTCGGAAGGAGGTACAGCAAGAGAACTATAAGCAAAAATTAAACAAGGACCAAGTAAGCATTTGCTTTTAATCTGTCTCCATCTATGGACACTTATAAATACCAGCATTGTTACCTTTCCACTTGCCTCATATTTACTGGTTGAACATGCTGAACCCAACCTGGGTTACCAATGTCACATGGTTCTTGGTGTCCGATGCCCTCTATAACATGTGCATTCAGGAGGGCGGTTGATCATAATGTGCAGATGTTCTTCCTCAAACTGAGGGGAACCAGATCCACCATCCAAGACCTAGACCAGCATGTTTCCAGTGCAAAAAAAATCTATATAAAAAAAGCAATAAATAAATAGGTTCCCTCCCCATTTCAGATCTACAAAGCAGTTTGATCCTCATCTTCTATGGGCTTGCAATTCAGGATCGAGTGAGTAATTCAAAATACCATAGGTCACCACTGATCCAATGAGGAGGTGGAGGAAGAGGAGGAGAATAGAGCGTAGCAAATCTTTGGTGCGCGCGTGTGTGTGTGTGTGTGAGTGTCTGTGTGGGAGGGATAAATGGGTTGGGAAAATCAATGGCTGGTGGGAAGTAAATACAAGCTCCTAGTTCACTCCACTCAGCTCACCCATGGACATCATAGATCCTTCCCTCAGGAGGACAAAGTGAATGGTAAAAAGAGAGAAATTGGAGCCAACAACTACCTATCCTGATATCCTCACATTTCCCAGTGGGATTTTTAGAGTGTGTGAGTGTGTATCCTTGGAAGGATATGGGGGCGGTATGGCTCAGTATGTAGAGCGATTTTCTGGCAATCAGAAGGTTACAGGTTCGATCCCCGGACCTGCAGAGAGCGTGTCAAGGTGTCCTTGAGCAAGCCACTGAACCCCCAACTGCTCCCCGAGCTCCTTATGTTGGCAGCTCACTGCTCCTATACAATAGGATGGGTTAAAATGCAGAGAAATCCAAATTTCCCCTTGCAGGACCGATAAGGGAATCCATAATTATCATTTTATTTTTTCATAGGAAATGGGCCCACAGTCTACATTGTCCATCTTAACCCCACACACACAGACCCCTGCAAATACAACATCACTGTAACTGGCCACCAACCAAGCAAGGTACCCTGGGTAAGCGCAATCTGTCTGACCCCTGCCCTGCACATTGTAAAAATGCCTACATTTGGATGAGTTGTGATTGAATTTGTGTGTCCTTGTGTTTGGTTATCCTGGGTGGCAAGGTAATACCTCCTTGGCCTTAATATTCAAGAGAGTGTGGTATTTATGTCCCACCTTTGCATATGTGTATATTTGTGTGAGAATGTGCCTCTGTGTGTGTTCCCTGTCTGTGGCAAGAAACTGTTAAGCTAAGTAAAACCCCTTTCTTTTTCCCGTGGTCTACAGATAATAATGACAGTTGTAGAGTTTTGACTTAATGTGGCTTTGCTTGGATTTTTGTTAGAAAAAAAAGCATTTGTAAGGTGTATATTTTCACTATAAATTCAACTACCTGAAGGAAACATCACAACTTAATGTCACCTGCAGCACCCTTTTCTTTCTTACTGGGAGTCACTTGTTAGAGGAAATAGGCAGGTTATTTGTGAAATTGGTGAGAGTGATAAACGTCTGTCAAGGTTCAGACTGTGACAGTGTAAAATATATAGCTGTCTGTCTGACACACATAGATGCCAGTGAGAGAGAGATAGGAGGGTTTGTCGTGGATGGTATTTGGGGTGAAAGGTTGTCACTAAAGGATGTAGATACTAATGAAGCCACCAGCCTCCTTCAGATCCGTTGGAGAGAGAAGAGACATGGAGAGTGAGTGATGGAGGAGGGTAAAACTAAAGGACAGGGGAGGTAATGAGGTTACAAGCCCCAGAAGAGGGCAAGTGGCTGCTGGAATGTGGGTCGGAGCCAGCAAAGATACCCGTAGCAAATCTTTTAGTCTCACTCCTTTGTCCTTTCCATATTCCACTTCCCCCTGCTTGCCAGTCCCCTAAAACTAGCCTGACTGAAGATAATGAGGACAGTGATGATGGTGTCATTCAATTCATGGTTCTTTAGTTTTCATGCATAGACACCATGACACTGTCAGTATGGTGTCATGTTGGCTATGTCTTCATTCACCTGTTATGCTTTGTTGGGGTTTTGGATCTAAACGGCTATCATCTTAAGAGTCCTTTCTTGAGTACAGGATAAAAATCAGGGTGCATAGCTTATTGCTATCTGCGAATCGACCGTAAGAAGAAATGTTTACTTTCTGAGATATTGTCTAGCTGGTGAATATGAAATTACTTTGATATGGATTCATGACCATCTAAAACACATTATTGTAGATTTTTGTGCATCTATGTTTAGCAGAGGGCTTGTGCCAAGGTGTGGTTGTGTATGGTGTGTGTCTGAGTGTCTGTGTATTCACATGTTTGTGACGAATCCTTCAAGTGGCAAGAATCTTCTGCTTGGTTTGTATCATCTCTCCAAACCCTTCTCTCTCTAAAAACAAAACAAAACAGAACATCCCCACAGCAACAATGAGAATCCATCAGTCATGCACCTCTTCTATTTTTAATACAGAACTGCCCTTCGCATTATAACCCCTCCTCCCATTTCATCTCTCTTCCAGTCTCCAAAAATATTCTTCTTATTCTATTATGTAAAAATCAGCAAGCTTGTAAAATGAATACACATCCTGAAAACAAATCTCTTCAGAAAAAAACCCATTAGACCATATCCTAGTCTCCCGCCTCCCTGTTAACATCAGTCTGTAGGTGACCTATCCATAGGACTGTTAGAAAGATCACTACTTTTCAGGTCATGAGCTTACCATACATGAAGAAGAGGTAACTTCAAGGTGATTATGTATTTTAATGGGTGTTTTTCCTCCCTCCTCTCTGTGTATTTCATGTCCTGCCTTTGTCTCATCTCCCACTCCACCAGACATGGCTCATGATGTTTTCTGTAAAGAAAAAGACCAGCTGTTTTGAATTATCCCAGATTTTAAGATTGCTGCAGAAACTGTATTTGCTTTAGTTGTATCCATCAAAAATATAAATGGAATGCATCTATATAAGCGCTTTTCTAGTTAACCAACCAGTCAAAGTGCTTCACACTATGCCACACACACATACACACACACGGCAGAGGCTGCCATGCAATGCATCAACCTGCTCATTAAGAGCATTAGTGGTTAAGTGTTTTGCTAAAGGACACTTTGACACACTCTGTAGAGAAGCTAGGGTTCAAACCAGGAACCTTCCAATTGCTGTACCTGCTCTATCTCTTGAGCCATGTCAACACATAAAAATCCATTCAAATCCAATAAAGATGATATCAGAGTTGGCTGAAATAAATTTCTAAATAAATTGCAACAGTACCTTTTCCACTTTGACTCTATGCACTTATTGTACGTGACTCTAGATAAGAGCGTCTGTTAAATGCCTGTAATGTAATGCTATCATTGTCTTATCTCCTGGAACCGACTTTCCAATGGTACCCTTAACTTCAATTACAACAGCTGATATCATCTTTACCCTGGAGGGGGTTAGCTCACGGCTACAAAATGGCAAAAGAGAACAGATTTAGCTCTAAGGATCAAAAATGAAAACATATTTTCAAAATCTCATTTGCTTTAAAATGCAGCCAATCGACTGTTGAATGTTTTACTACTGCGCAGAATAATTTGAGGACCACAAGGCGATACTAATAAAGTATATTTTGGCTCTACTTCTCCTACATACATGAATACAGAGTCTCACATCTATCAAGGTCAAGGGTCACCCTGGAGAAAGTGAGCCTATAGGTTGAGACTGGGGCCAGAGGGTCAGGTTCATGGAAGAGTGTGTGTGTGTGTGTGGGGGGGGGTTTATCTTGGTCCAAATGGGGAAACCTCTGACTTCCTGACAGTATTCCCTCTGAGGTAGATATCTCCTAGATCATCACTCAACAACATTGGGTCAACCCAGAGCTATGTCCACAACTCGCATGTACACACCCTTTTTTGAGAAACATCGTTTTCATAGATCAAGTTTGTGTACGCACCATCTAAATCGACCCGCTGCTGAATGGAGATATTTCCCGATGAGACATTGCTGTCTCATCGGGTTCATTCTGGTTTGTAACTGAAATGCTGCAGCACTAACATCCTTTCTCACGCTCTCCCCATCCCAACTGAGATAGTTACTCTGTGAGGTTTGACCAGACATCATTGCCATGCCACCATGCAGGGCTGTCTAATGGAGATAGTGAATCTCTGATATGGTGTTCCACTGTGTCATGTGAGTTAGATTTGATTGCAATTCACAGGACCTGAGTGTGCTCACGTATCCACACGTTGGACCCATACACCTTTCCTGGAGGAACAGGTGCTTTATTCATCTCCCCCTCTTTCCCTTTCATGTTGTTGCATGTTGTTTTGAAATCATAAACTACCTGGACAATAAAAATTGTTCTAATGGCCATAATTCTATCAAAGTACTCCAGAAATGTTCATCAGCTAACTCTGGAGTAGAAATAAACTTGGCCAGTCATATGACCAACCATGTGATCACATCCTTTACTACTAATCGAATCATAAGCGTTGCTCACATCTCTGACAGAGTGTTGCTTCTGTGTGTCTCTGCTCTTAAATCAAAGTTACACTGCATATCATTTATCTTTATTGATCCTTATAGCCAGACAAAAGGACATAGAGCACTGGGAGCTTGGAGTCAATGGTGGTGATCCATCTTTCTTTTTGGATGAAAATTAAACAGGTAGTGATATTGAGCGTCTAAGCAAAAGCAAATTAAATTCACAAAATACACCTATAATTGGGAAATGTGCGTAAAATTGTACATTTCTTTACCTCATTGCCTCACTCGAATCCCCCCCGTCACCGTCAGTTGCCGATGTCCGTTTGTGTTGTTAGCCGCCTGACTGACAACCTATCCTATTTTTGCGGTAGAAAATGTGAGTGCCTGGTAAGGTCCAAGCAAGCGGCTAGTTGATCGAGTTGAACATTACAACTAATTCTCCAGCTAATCTCTCAATGCATAACTTGGGCTGTGTGAGAGAAGACGTGGGGTTCTTTTAAACACACAAGAGAATTGTTCTTCTGTCAGCGACCAACATCTCTGGTGTCAAATGAGGCGACATAGCACAGGCCACAAGGCACTAAAGTGTTCAAGTCCCCTCTCATGATAAAATGGAAGGGCTGTGATGTAATGGTGGTGTAGGATAAGGCCTGATAAGTAACCAACAGAGAACAATACAGTGGAGCCATGTCTATTAGATGCTACATAGATGCATATCTGCTCTGGTGTTTGGAATGCTAATAGCTTTCCATTAGGGAGGCTGGCCTTTAAAATGTTCTCTTTAAGCTTCCTCACAAGTGCCTGCAAACTGAAGGAGAGGTGAGGGGTATTCTATCTTTTTGTTGTCTGTTTCAGGGACTCTAGGCCCCGAGGTCTTAATTATGTACCACATGAAGCCTCCATTTCAATACAACACCCCTTACACAGGTGGTAATTTTACAACGGGATTGCCCTCTCCATGGGAAACAACAATAATAACATACACATGGATTGTTAATGAGGTAACAGACAGTGTGTATGTTGGGAAAAACACACCCACACACACACAAAATCTTCCTGGAGACCTTGCTATCCCCTTATGGAGCTACTGAGTTACTCTGTTGATGACGGGAACACTTGTTAATTTCTTTTTGCCCAATTCGTTAAACTCTTTTATCTCACCATACTACCTAACGCAGATTCCAGATGCTCCTATGAAAAACGGGTTTTGTGTTTGCAAGTGAGACTTTGTATAAACTGGCTATCCACTAAATTCCCAGTGGAGAAAAAAAAACCACAAATATGTTTTACATGTCAGCTTGAGAAGATGAAAGTCGCTCCTAAAAGTCAATTTCAATTGAAAGCAAACAAGGGCAGTGGCATTCATCACTTCCTTTTGCATCATGCCACTCAAAGATATGGTGAATCCTATCAAGGGAAAAAGTAAAAGACAAGGGAAATAAGGAGGGGTAGTATGAGAACATTCAGGGTACTGAGGGTTTTGTATCAAGTCACTGAGGTCACTTCCCTCTCCTCACGTGCTGACCTAATTCCCAGATTCAAGAACACACTTGAGAGAGAAAGCGGGAACCGGCCCGGCCCCTTCTTGTCTTTGTGAGCATAAAAGGCAAGGGAGGGAAAGGCCTTCCTACTTAAAGAAGGAAGGACTTCCTCCTTCTTGAAACCCACATTCACAGAGAACCCAGAGGCAGCCAACATCTCAGCCATTTGGTGGCTCACAAGAGACAAGACTGGAAGTCACGTTGAAAAAAGAAAAGTCTCTCTCAGCTTAGCTTAGTATTGTGATTTTTAAGCCAAATTCTGACCCAATTACAGACTCCCAACAGGTGTCCCTTTTACAAGAATACAGAGAGATTTATCAAGAGAAACTAAGATATGCTGGAATGGCGAGGAACAATAAGAAAGGGGAGGTGGGTGGAGAGGAAGAAAGAAAGAGGATAAATAAAGAGATAGAAAGGGCAAGGGAGAGATTGTGTGTTTATAATCAGCTGTGTGTGTTGGCACTTCCAACACATAGTGTTCCTGTGGGATTGTAAAGGAATGTTTTCTTTTACTGTGTGGAACAATAACCGTCAGAACTAGAGATGTGTGGGCACAGAGTGAGCTTCGAAGAGAACCAAGACCTCCTCCCGCTGGACAACACTGGGACAAACAGAGCTTTAGGAACATAAAATCTCGGAGCTCACCTGCCAACCGTCTGTTCATATAGCACCGGTGGACGAGGTTTCTTTAGGGGTGGGGGTACCATGTGTCCTGGATTTGACTACAGCAGAAACTCAGATGTCCTCAAGAGGGAGCACATCTGAGATTGTCTCAATGGCCATACGTATATCTGCTGCATAAAAGCAGCAAAGACCCCTTCAGAGGTAGAGATAAGCCTTCTTAATTTGTTAATAAGTCAACCTTTCACTCACATTCTGGAGACTGCTGGGCACACACACACACACACACACACACGCACACACACACACACACACATAAATTAAGGAAGAGCTGGGTTATCACGATGACCATGAGCAGCCCTTTCAAAACCCTTTAATCCCCTCTAATGGTCTGGCCAGGGGTGAAAGGTCAACAGCACCCGCCTCCTCAGATCATGTGACTGGTCAAGAGTGCTTGCAAATAGGCTACCTGATTTAGAAGGGTCAGGGACCTCTGTAATCCATTGTAGAATTTTTGTGCATCAATTAGAGGAACAAATGCGCCATCAAATATGCCTGTTGTCATTTTGGCTTTATTGGACCAAGTGTTGGATGATGATGACAACTACGGTGCTGTTAACACATTTGCCACATCATGCAATGGCTCTTTATGAACTGGATGGAGTCGTTGAAACAAACCACTAAACATTTATCAGCCATTAGGAGTGAGAGTCTAACCTATACAGCCTCCTTCTCTTTCTGCCATTTGACATTTTCTTTTACATGTCTTCCTCAGTGCACTGAGTGAACAGGCAACAAGCAGCAGAGTCCCAATCCAGCTGGAAGTTTTTTTGGCTTTTTTTCAAGGGTCGAGCATCTGGCAGGCATATGAAAGCATGCACACATCGTACGTGCACACACTAATATACAAAGACCCACACAGACAAGGCAGAAATTGGGCTGGCCAGTAAAGGCTGGGAAATTCTCTCAACCAATTTTCCCATTTCCCCTTTGGGGGGCTTGGCTAAATTTTGCATGACTCTAATCCTGAATTGATTGATAAGTCGGCTGGTGCAATAGCGACGGCTGCCACAAGAGTAGAGAATTCTTTATATTCCACATCCAGTGAAATGTCCCAACATCCAGTATGCCATGGCTGCATTTTCCTCCCCATCCAACACTTGACTTCAAAGCAGAAATGTAGATTTGGTCTTTAGACAGATCCCCCTCATTGCATTGTCCCGACACTGAAAGTAGAGTTGCCTGCCCATGCCAATCAACTGATGTTTTGACAATGCCATTTTCATAAATTTGAGATCATGCTACTCTTGGATGAACTGGTGCTCTTGGTCTCAGCTTTGATGAGAGGCAAAATTAACATGGTCACGCTTTGTCATGCATACACAGACTGGCAATAAATTTCATGTATTCATTAACCTGAGACATTCACTAACTTTGTGTGTGTGTGTGTGTATGCACATGTGTCTGTTAGCATCTATATTTTTGAAATAAAGGTAATAGTAATTGATAAATCTTTTCACATCTATAGCAAAATATTTTAATGACCCTTTTTAAAGGGACAGTGCATGTAAATGGACATTTAGAATACAAATATGCCAGATTTAGCCCCCAAAACATTTCATCCGTTTTCCCAAGCAGTTATTGGTCAATGGCTTGTTCAAGGACAGTTAGACCCACTTTCTGAAAATACAACAGCAGGGATTGAACCATCAATCTTCCGATTACTAGATGACTGCCTAACCCCCTAAACTATGCCACACCCATATCATATTCTTTTTATTTTTCGAAGCATGGCACAAATTTAGAAGTAGAATTAGTTTTGCTCTGAGTAACACGTTTTGTTTGTATTAAGAGATTATCAGAGTGCCTGGTTTTCATTTGTATGTGTGTTCACAAGCACACATTGGTGTGTTTATGTTTGCATGTATGGCATGAGCTCATAAGTGTTTTTGTGTATGCTCTAATGTGTGAAATACATCTGGTTTTGTGAAATACACCTGGTTTTGATTACAGAAGGCCTTAATGGCATCCATGGTGACGACAAATACTTGATCCCTCCTGCCAAATCAGAACGTGTTTTACTTCACAATGTTCTCAGCAGAAAGGAGCAATGGGAACTTTTAAGTGTCGGTAAACAGAAAGCATAATGCTGTCCAACTACTAACATGTAAATATTGAAGATGAGAGGCGTGGTGGTTCAGTGGGACTCAGGCGTTGCAAGTTCGTATCCCGCGACGTAGATCAGTAAATGAGAGGCATTCATTTTAAAGTGCTTTGAGTTGTCGTTAGACTAGTAAATAGCTATAAAAGAACAAGTCAATTTTTCGTGTTCATTTGCATCTAATGCATTCATATGCATTGCTATTGTCAAAAATTAGAGTAAGCAGAGTTTATTCATATAGCACTTTTAAAATCAAATGATTACGAAGTACTTTACATGCAATCATGAAAACAAGAGTAAATAGAACACAGATTAAAATGAAAATTAAACAGGACACAGAAAAAAACAGACCAAGCTGAAAACCAACCACAGTGGGTCTACGAAAAGGCTCAACTTAAAAGATGAGTCTTGAAACAGCCCCAAAATTTCACAAATCTAATGGATTGGGAAAGATTATTCCAGAGATTGGAGGCTAAAACTGCAAAGGCACAGTCACCCTTTGTTTTGCAGTTTGAGTGGGGGATGATAAAAGACCAAAGTTTAAGGATAGGATTGGTTAGGAAGTAGAATGAGAAGATCAGAGCCTTATGCTGGGAAATGGAGGTCATTGGTCAGGATGAGGGTCATTGATTTGTCCTTGCAGTGGAGCAGTGAGCCACATGAACACTGCTAGCTACAGGCGGTGGGGCAGCTGCAGTATTGGAAAACACCATTGTGGGAGAGGGGTTCAGATCAAGACAAGCTGGATGCTCAGAAGTATCGGCTGTATTGACCAGGGTGTGATCAGACAGTGCCGTGTAGCATTAAAAGAGGCTCAGGCAAGCAGGCGAGACAGTGCTGTGGGAGTCAATAGTAGGTCTGCAGTCAGCCCGAGGCCATCTGGAGTGCACGTCACATCTAACGTAACCCTAGCCAAAAGCTGCTCTAACGCATGGACATGTCTCTGGTAGAGAAAACCCATCTGTGATTGTGGAACGGTCACCACACACACACACACCATTGTTTCAACAAGGCTGATTTGGCTGCAAATGAGATAAAGCTAACAGCTAAGGGCAAGTTAACAGATTAACAACAAAAGGCTACCAACTAAACCCAGTTGTTTGAAAAAGAAAATTAGCAAATCTAGAGAATTGTACTATGCACAGAAAATAGCAATATGAGAAGCAAAACTGAAGAGGATGGAGAAGAATATAGAGAAGAGAAAGAGGAGGTTTGTTTTATGTCTCGATTAGTCCCTATGCTGTGTGGGTAGACACGGGTTTAGATGTGGCCTTGGGGATTAAGTGGGTTCAAACTCACTACCTCTGGCTCCTCTGTCCCCAAACTAAGCTCTACCACTGAGCTACCGCAGTGTATGTAAATAAATCGCAGTTATCAATTTCACAAAACTGGAAGTGACACAAGAGGAGGAATGAGTGATAAGCAACAGCTCTTCGTCCAGCAGAATAAGCAGCAAATGTGGTTTTAATGCTGCCTACAAAAGATTACGTTTAACCTCAGATTTTCTCATTGGTCATATTGCTATTGAAGTAGCTGCGCTGACCCATATAAGGTCCTCTAAGCCTTTAACAATTAAAACGGGCACCTATAACTATTTGCTTCATGCTTTCTTTTAATGGTAAAAGATTTACGGGATGATTTTTTTTATTGCTACAAATTGCGTCAAAAGCCATGGAGTGAATCATACGGAATGTATTTTAAGAATAGCGTTCGAAGGGATTATAGAATACAGCACAGGCGGTTTTTACCCATTTTGATTTGGCATACTGAGAAAAAGACTAGCTGGTTTATTTTTCATCCGATAACCGTCTTAGCATTGAAGAAAATAGCTTTTTTATGGTGTACTGTTCTAGTATGTGCATGAGCTGGTCAAGCACACACAATCACAAAGAGTTTATAGAGTGTTTATAGAGCTAGTTGTGGTGTGGTGAGAGCCTCGTCTTCCAAGTATGGCAATATGGCAGTCGGACAGATTCCTCTCCTCCTCTCTTGTGCTCACAACTCAGCCTCTCAGGACCAGGGAAGGCCAGGAATGTCTGACCAGTGCAATTCAACCAAGTATATTCAGGAGTGGGAAGATGAAGCATGTCCTTCCCTCCTCCTCTCTCATAACTTCCCTGATCTTTTGACCAGTCTGTACTCAGTTTCATTAACTACCGTTATGACCATAATGTATAGAGATTCCAAACAACTATTACTCCCCTGCTACAATTTCTTTTGTAACTGCAGGCCATCTTCCAATTGCTCACTTAGGATATCTGCACTTGGAATGACATCCACTCAGTTATGATAGGATTCCTATTTAGGGCCTTAAAATATCTGTAGGCTGACACATATACATCTACTAATTGATGACTCTACGAATACACTGCATTTCAATTTAGGCCATTAGATGGCGGTGTTTACTATTATGGCTCAATTGATAAAACTGTACTACCCACAGATATTGAGTGAGATTAGAACGGACAGTAAACTGTTTGCTGGGGTCATTTGAGGTGTTCAAAAAGTTAATTGTTATGGTGCCAACAGGTCAGTGGGGCTGTAAATGTTCATATTTCTTCACAGCTCATTTGGTTGCTACTACAAAACCTCATTTGAGGGAGCCCACAATTTACAAAGAAAAAAAAAGTGTCTGAACAGCTGCAAGTTGGTTTTTAAGGAAGTTTATACTGCAACAATGGTAGCAGTTCTTTGCAATTGGAGTGGTTTAAATGGCTGTCGGCTCTGACCATCCAGTTATGTGGATTTAAATTGGAACACCAGTCTACTGCCATTTAATTTCTATTGTACAATTATATGAACACAGCTCGTACAGCAAATAGACTTGTTGTTTTTTTTTGCCTCACAACACATATTTTTGCTAAGTGTGACTAATACTCTGGTGTGACTTGTATTCCGGGATACACAGTAAACTCGAGATGAGTCGCCTTGAGTTAACACTGAGACAAGGATCATTTTCTGATAATTGCAAAAGCATGTGTTTTGTGTCTGTCCATGTCTGTGTGTGTGTGTGTTTGTTCTGCGCTTGAATACCATGTAGTTTACTGCAACAGGTTAAGTGCCAACAGGTTAATGCAACAGAGCATATTTCACACTCCAGTAGTGGTTAACATTCTCATTTGGCCCTGTAGACAAGGCTAGGCTAATGAATTTTACTGACAAACTAAATCCCTCTGTCTTTTATGGTGTAAAACTAGAAAGAATGTCCCCACATGGAAGCCATGATCTTTGGTTTCATGCCACAAGCATGTTTTATTAGGCATGGAAACCTGGGGTTAAACATTAGACCAATCAGTACAATGCCCAAGTGGCTATCACTGTAATTTACTAAGTGTACTATCGGGTGATTTTACATTGTAGGTCAATGGAGACATTGCCGGTTTAGCATTTGTGAGCCATTTTGAAACTGGGATTAAACAACAGAATAAAAGAGATTGGATGATGTCCAAGACATCAATAGTCACTAAAAACGTTCAGTGCAAAATTCAAACTTGTTTAGCAGTGGCTTTGCGCGTGACTTGTACAGTAGGCATGAGAACTCAAGACATCTGGGGTAAAGTTCTTGGTTTGGTTTAAGTGTTGCAAAATACTTAGCAGTGAATCCAATGTCCTATATCGTCAGAGGCTATTTACAGCACTTAAAACAGCTAACCAAAAGTAGACCCAAGCAAACCTAATTGAAAATAAATAAGCAAGAAGTACACAAAAAACAAAAGCAATATTATGGTAAGCTGTTCTTTTCAGTTAGTTTCCTTACACCTAGAGGTGCTTGCTTAATACAGGTGATCAAAAAGCCATGGTAGGATGATGATTCAACTTCCCAGTTTATGCCAAAACAAGTGACAGGGTGTGCATGGACTCTAATGTAAACCCGTGATTCTCAAAATGGAACCCAGGCACCCTGAAAGGTCCTTGAGGAAGTTTCAAATGGTTATGACTAAATAAGGACTAACATTATTACATTAGAAATCCTGCATAGCGACTGTCTAAGCATGACTCTAGTTTTCTATTTTACCACCATAATCTTGACATGTGCAGTGTGCAAGGTAGAAGATTTCTAACCCAAATCATCACTAACATCAGAAATCTTTCCATGGGTTTCCCTGTGTCCAGATCTTATCTGAGTAAGTGAGTAATAAGCATTCTCCTTTCCGGAGTGCTTCAGGTTTAGTAAGCTTCAGCCTCATGTGTCATGTAGAGGACTGTGATGACACCGGTTAAGATTTGTATCTATATGAGATTATGTTGAAGACAATTTCACTGTCTTTGGTGAGAAGAAGCCAGAGTACTTGGCAAAACATTCCTTTAATATATCTGGAAAAAAGTCTGTGAAGCAAAGAGCCGATTTTGAACTCTTATCTCTATAGCATCCGCCTTTGTAAAATCCATATCAATGTGGAAGGAAGGCTCCTCTCTGCTGTCCCATAGCCAGGGAGATAAAGGCAGAGGGAATGTGCTCAGACTATGTCCTATGCCCAACTAAACGTTCACACAGCCTCACCAGGAAAACTAGCGTAATACTTTCTTAAAGCAATAAGAACAACCAAAAAAAAAATATGGCTACTCAGGATTTGTCTTCTTACAACTGCAGCTAGACAAAAAAAATCTTCATAATGGCCAAAAACCACCAGAACATCCAAGGCTAATTCTAAAATGAATGACCACCTCAACAGATTCTGGAGTCAGATTTATCACACATATAGTCTCAAAAGTGCCTTTTGTGTTTACATGACAACTAACAGCTATTGTAGTAGCAGCTCTGTTACTCTAGTCATAACCATGTGCCCATGCATTGGTGTATTTGTGTGTACCAGTGCTTGACGTCAAGGCATCTCAGAATGATAAATAATCCTCCCACACACACCAGGCTCAGTGTAAGGTCATGCTCTGAACCTTTCTCGGCTACATCAGGGGTTTGTGGGATACGTCAGCAGTAGTGGGAGGCTTTGGTGGGAATGCTATAGTATTCCAGAAAGCTATGGCCAGGCTGTTGCTATGCTCTGCTCTAAGATGACATTAATCAGACCTTGCTATGAGTTGCTGTTTACATTAACATGGAGGTACATACAGAGGACGGCACTGACAACTTTCCATAAATGCAATGGAAGATAACAGCATCCATGTAAAACACTCCACAGCAGGGAAGGTTCCTGCCCTCATCTGGTAGACATTGGTATTGCAGCAACATATAATAATAATAATAATAATAATAATGACTATAACAATAATAATAATTTCCCTCATCAGTCCCACAAGGGGCAATTTGCAATTTTCTGCATTTAACCCATCCTATTGTACAGGAACAGTGAGTAGCCAACCTTTCGTACCTGGGGACCAGTTAGAGGTTCAGGGTCTTTCTTGCTCAAGCAGACTTTGACATGCTTTCTGCAGGACCAGGGATCAAACCTACAACCTTCCGAACACCAGATGACTACTCAACAAACTGAGCTATACCAACCCTTATACAAGTACTGCTCATTGTGAGTTATGAATAAGGGTGGTCAATAATACAATATTAACAAATATCATCTTTCAGTGGTATTGAATCAGGATGAAATTTGGAGATTGCAATACACATTTTGTTGCCTAAATTAAGGATAATTTGAGAGATAGTTTTAGTTTGATACTATACTTTTTTTGCTACCAAACATTAATTTCAGTTGGATTCTTAAACATAGTAGGCATGTAAGCTTCTATCATGATATTTGTTGATGTCCTGTGAAATCCAGAATGATTGTCATGATGCTTTACATATTTATGCATTAACATATACAGTACATATTCAGTGTACTTCAGTATGAACTCAGGCAAGGTATACTTGTACACAGTAGTGCTTTCCCGTAAAAAGGAAAGCCACTGGTTATTTGTTAAACCTCTTAAATGATGAATGAAAGAGTCCCCACAGCCACAGAAAGCTATAGAATTAACCTTTACTGCATTATAAAACCTTCTAGGGTGAAAAGAGAAAAGCTGTGTACTATGTGGGTCAGGACAGTACAAAGAAACACTTCTCTCTTTCCAGCTTACTTTATGTACATAAATGAACTGAGGTGGGATCTTTGAATATTTTCCAAGCTGTCTCCATGACATACTCATGGAGACTCATGGCCAAGACAAGGTAGTGTAATGATGTTAATGATAAATTGAGGAAATTGCCTTTTCGAGTGTTGGGCGGCCTTGCTATTACAGCGGGAATAAATCTGTACTACTTTTAAACACAATTAATCATAAATAGGGAGGCAGATCTAGCTAAGGCAGAAACGCTTCTTCAAGGAGGAAACTCATGTCCTTGTGCGAGAGGTACAAGGTTGCCAAGTGTGCATACAACAGAAAAAAACATTAATATCAGTATGAGCCACAGTAGCTAGAGTGCATCCCTGGGAGTCAGGGATTTAGGGTTTGTATCCCACTGTGTAGATTGGTAAATTTGAGGCATTGGTTGTAAAGTACTTTGAGTGATCATTAGACAAGAAAAGCATTATATGATATATATATATATATGATATATATGATACCAGCAAACACATAAATGTGATCATAGGCTGAAGATGGGGAGGGCTAATATATGACCAACTAGTATACTTGTTTAAACAATATTTAGCATGCCATTCAATACCCTCTCATCTACATAGGGTCAGCAAAGCTTTCAAAATACATGAAACTCGTCCTGGGTATATTACATAATGATTGTATATTTTTCATACCATTTAGGGTTGTATAGTTTTCCATTATTGTAGTTTGAGATATTTTTTTAACAATCAGATTCAAGTATTTACACATCAAATCCAGCAATGAATATAATAAGCAAAGGAATCATTGATTTGACAGGTACATCAGCTCAAAACATGCAAGATAAAATTGATTTTGAAAACTGATCAAAAGTACATACTTTTAGAGTGCTCAAACCCATTAGCCAATAAAAACAGAGACTTCTTTCACAGTAGCTAAAAAGACATGGTGTAATAAGCTATGCTCTAGCACTATGAGAGTGAATTTAGAAGTGTGCATGATTTTTATTCAACACCATCAAAAGTTTTAATAACTCAGCTTCAGATAAGCAAGTGGTTGATGATGGATGGCCTATCAAAAGGAGGACAAAGAGGCATCTGTCAAGACGTTGCATTAGATGCCTGCTAGAAAGCTGAAAAATCAGACTGTCCATCCAAAAGCCAGACATTTGGCTGTGTAGGGTGCATAATAGCTAACAGTTCAGGAAGGCTTAGCCTTCTTTAGAAGAAGAAACAAGAAACTATTTCTCCGTCGTTGTATAACAAACAAAAAATCGTCACTACGTCTGCGTTGGCAAGCCTTACACTGTCCGGAAACTTGAAGCCCTCAGCATTCTCAGAAATGTTGCTCCCTTCATTTGTCTGATAAGTTCAAGTCAGTTGGGGTCAAGGGATAAGCACAGAGGAAATCTCTGAGATATCATTAGAAATTTACAATAGAGAATCCATGGCTGGCAATTCATGACTGGCTCCATTTGGATCCCGCCTGGTGGTGCTTGGATACTGATCAACTGCCATCATACAGTTCCCCATTAGGGTCCTGATTATGTAACCGTACCATACAATCCTCCTCTGGTTCTTATAATGAATGTTTGTGCAAATGGCTGGCTATCCAGTCCAGAATGTGTCTACAATTTGTTAGTCTCTGGCCCGGCCCCAAAATCTGGAGCACAGACATTACTCATTAGCTCCTCCCGCTTGGGTTTTCCTCACCTCTAGGATTTTGAGGAGACCTCAAGGTGACGAAAGACAAATAATTTGAGCAGTGATGAAACGAGGTCTTTTTGGGTGGAAGTCTGCTCACCTTATGCAGCCTCCGGCCCCATATGTACTCAATGCTGAGGATAAACACTCTAATCCTGACAATCTGGCCATGCTCATGTTTCTGTTTACCATGCCAAAAACTTAGGTAATTATACCCTCTATCTAACCCCTCTTACCACTCTTTCATTTGCTCTCTATATCTTTCTCTAGCTCCCTTCCTGTTGGCATTCTGTATAGCTTTCTGAAATTCCGTTCAAACAAACTTCCAGGCCTTCATCCCCTTTCCATCTTGGGCCTCAGTAAACAATCACAGGTTGCCAGGCACAGACCCGCATATACGCACAATTACAATGAGGCACAGGGTTGCGCAAAACTCCATGGTAAAACATATACACTGTACCAGTATGTGAAATGTTTATATTTGAGAGTCTGGAGACTTTACATCCAGCCACAGAGAGCTGAAGAAGGGCATAAACACTTCTCTAGACACGTGAGGCCTTTGGTCGGGTGTGTTTATTTGATCTGGTCAAGATCCT
Organism: Regalecus glesne; assembly: GCA_900302585.1. Classification (NCBI taxonomy): domain Eukaryota; kingdom Metazoa; phylum Chordata; class Actinopteri; order Lampriformes; family Regalecidae; genus Regalecus; species Regalecus glesne. The sequence continues at coordinate 5,290 of OMLC01042494.1, read as the reverse complement.
CTAGAGCTCTGAGGCTCACCAGCCACTCTGTATTCACAATGGAGATGAACTAACATTCACCACAACATGGCCTTCTGGATCAGGCCTCTTCCCAGACTCAGTTAGCTCTCCGTTTGGTCTGCAGAGGATCATCACAGTGTTTGGGGAAAAGGGTGTCACTCCCATAGACCAACAGCTCATCCATTACCAATCTCCCCAACCCTGTCACTCCAAATCTGCCATTTCAATTCTCTCACTTAATGTTTTATCTGTATTAATTTCATCCTGGTTCTAAGGTCTGATTCGCAAACCTCCAGATCTTGAATCTCACACTAAATTTAATGGTCCAAAACAGATTCATTCCATACATTAATTCATACATTTATTCAACTCCTTTTTAAAAGCTACTTGTCTTAACCTTATCTTGTTATACGATATGGACAAAGGATTGTGTGTGGGCTTGGGTGTGTTAATATGCTGCCATGTATCCAGTGCACGCACAGTATCTGTCTGTGGGGATGCAGGGGTGTCTAGATTTGTACAGTTGCTTGGTGATGTATGAAAACAAATTTGGATTGTACATCATACAACCTATGTTATGTAGGATATGTAGGTAAAGAGTATGAATTATGTTAAAAGTCCTGTGGAATAACCAATTATATCACGTATTGAATAAGCTGCATTATATTAAGATTTACAACACTATGATATGCAAGTTGCTATTTCTTTTTCTTAATTTTCATGTCTTATCCTTCTAATTGCATTATGTTAAAAACCTCATAAAAGCTCAATAAAAATTAGCAAGAAGAGAAATGATAGTCACGACAGCCCGCATCAACCCATAGACCTGGGAATCTAGGTGATAAGGTACCTCTTAAACTCCTCTTTTCTCCTATATAGTTACCGAATCAGACACTACAAGCCCCATCTAAGGCAGCACACATCATTAGCGGGATGCTGTTTTTGTAAGGATGTCAGTTCCTCTTTGTGCCATCACAGCCCATCTGCTGTTTGGGTTTACAGTGATGTGTAACGGACAGAGGAGGCGAACAAGATGGGGGAAAAAAATAATCAAAGACATGAGCGTTTGATCCACCTAGAGATAAGTGTGCTGTGTTTTGAGATCTAGTTTTAAGACATCACAGGAAGGTACATAATACGCATGCACACTCACATGCATACACATCTACACGTAGCTTATGCACATAAGGATGCGGCCTCGTCATGGTTGAAGGTATGGCATTTGGGTTTCTCGGTCATGCCATGAACAAGCTGGAATGTCAGCTCAGCTAAGTTGTGTCTAACTAGGAGGTGAGAGGACTAACATTAGATAGATTCAGACAAGCAGTGAAGCTAGATAGAGACGAAGAGCAACAGGTGAATGAAGAAAAACTTCAGTGAGACAGTAGAGTGAGCCGCTGCAAGGTACTGTAGCGGTGTTGACAAGACGTAAACTCGTTCTGTCATTTTATTAGCGCCTCTTGGTGAATCTAGAGATGCTGATAAAAGCATAGAACAAACTTCTCCAGTAAATTCCCTCAGTGGAGCATTGAAAAAACAACCATAATGCACATGTCTGCAGGTGAATTAAACACACATGTTGCTTGTTCTCAGACTCGGTGCTCGTTTTCCTCTGTTTTGGGATACTAATCTGAGCTTTAACAGGTGTTGCTGAAATGTTTCCCTGCGGCCAAATGGAAATCAATCTCATGAAAAAAGAGAAATAAACCCTCAGACACCAGACATCCGAGGTGAAGAAGCGATATGCTGTGAATGAGAGGGTGTGAGGGAGTCAGGATTGACGTGACGTAGTGGCCACACATGCACAGTGCAAGCACATGGAGGGGGAACAAGAGCGTTGGGACAGGGTGGGGGGCTGTTGTAATTGTGGGGTTAAGTGTTTCTCATGGTTTCCCATAGTTTGGGGAAACCACATATTGATTTACTTAATCTAAAGTATGCCAGAGATGGATGTGGGTGGGTGTGTATGTGTGTGAGGGAAAGAGATGGATGGATGTATGGGATTTCAACAGTGTGTGAGTGTTGGGGAATATAGTGAGCATTACTGATGAATGGTCAAAGTGATATTTTTTGTTGCTGGTTTATTATTAGGGGTTTTTTTTCTAGGGGAGAGAGATACTAGCATATGGACAGATGGAGTTGCGAAGTTGTGTACTCTCTGTCCATACCTCCAGGGCCTCGAAAGGCTTTTGGATGGAGGTCTTGCACTTGAGTGAAGCAACAGCTGGCTGAGTCAGAGCACAGAGGGATGAGAGCCAAGTCACTGAAGGCCAGTTCCCAGGCTTGGGCCTTCAGGAGTGGCAATGGGGAGGATTGAGGCCAGGTGTGAGGATGTCCCAATGTCTGTATTTCTTAACCCACTCCGTGACTCTTGCCCCAAGAGGGATATAACTTAATATGGTAAAATAAAGTACCTGTTGAAAGGCTTTAAAAAAAACTTCGCGCTTTTTTTTGGGATTGGGATTCATCTTTGAAAAGTGGACAGGTTAAGTAGCAAACAGTGATCTGGAACCAAGCTCATCCTAATTTATGCCGATTCTGATGGGCATGTAGCAAGTTTTTTTAACTCATTTTTTTGGCCAGCTTAAATACATCTCACTATGTGATAGTTCAGGGGAACTGAATGACATTGATACAGTTTCATGTAGTATATTTGGTTGATTGTCTAATTCTAGTGGTTTCTGCAAGGTTTCTCCCTCTTATGGTGTGTTTTGAGGTTGTCAGTGGGATATCTGTGATGTCTATCATGACAGTGGTGCAAGTCTCGTATAAGGCATGCTGTAAATCATGCTGGATAAGAAATACTTAGATTCTACTCTTTTGGACATCTGTTGTCGTTTTGTACAGCTTGTGTTTTGTCTATTCTCTTTTTATGCTCGTGTCTGTCTCCATGACCCCTCGCTAAAGATGATTTTTACATCATATGACAACTTAATGATTCTGAATCTAAAAGAATAAAAGAGATTGTGTGGCAAATATTCTACATCTGCTGATGGACACACTCACCCTAAACTGTAGTCTACAGCTTGCTATAGGGGAATTTCTCATCCATAATGCCATCAAAAACATCCATCCATTAAACCAAATTGATCTTCTTCAGGATTGTTGGCTTCTATCCCAGCATACATTGGGAGTAAACCCACACAGAAACTGGGAGAACACACAAACTCAATGCAAATAGACTTGAATTTAAACTAGGACCTTCTTGCTGTGAGGCAACAGCACCTCTGAATCACTTTAACGCCCTCTGCTGAAAACATATTTCTGATATTTACAATGCTATATTAGAAACTACATTTTCAACCCATTTATATTTTCCCTCTCCCTCTCTCACACACAGTAGAATATGCGGTTTTCTTAAATTGTCATCCTGCAATCATAAAAACCGCATTTCCACCCTATTTTTCAAGTACATACACGTCCCCATGAAATGACACCTCACCAACTTCTTTCTTTCTCCAAAGGGCTGTGGAGCATCGTGCGGAAAATGTGACTGCAGTGGTGTGAAAGGTGCAAAGGTGAGTTACATCCATCATTTCATCCTTTGTTTTCAACTTGAAGTAATCATAGAGACTTAACATAGGTGCAAAGCCATAACAACACCAGTGAAAGAGAGGGTGAGAATGCCTGCACTCTACAACAAGCCAAAAAAGTTTAGTTGGACAGTGTTTCGATCCCACAAGGTTCTTAAGGTCAAAATGTTCTTCCGGTTTCACCCATCACTCATTTGTCAGTCAGTCATTGATGACCGAGATGACAGAAAGCATGTCCTCCAGGCCCAGCCACAGACTGGGACTAAAGTGCGATGCTGTTGAGTCTTGATGGTCCTAAGTAGGTGTGACAGACCCTGGTTTGTTCTGACTAATGTGTCAGCTCAGTCAGTGGACCTGCTGGACATGGGCCCTTGGTGGAAAACATTGGACAAGGGGCTCAGTCACGGAGGACGAATCATGATAGGAATGAGGATCAGGCAGAATTAGAGCATGTCCGGACACACAGCTGGGCTGAAGGCCTCATTCCCACTTGGCAGACCAAGGCCCACTGACAGACATGGGGGTAGTAGGGACACTAGCTGGACAAGCCGTGACCTCTGACCATTCAGGTGTCAGCATACTAGCAAGCTTAGCTATGATTTAAAAGCTGTTGCGAGTTGAGAAATATATCTATCCATCTATATTCCCCCATACAGCAACACTGAATATAAATAACTATGGAAGTTAACCTAAATGTCAGTGTTAAGTCAGCTGTAACAAATTTCCTCACGAAGGACAATATAGAACCAACAAGTCAGTCATCTATTTGCCAATAGGTTAAATAAATTTTAGTTTGTTAGAACAGTAGCCAAGAGATTTTATATATAAACCACGAAACAAATGCATTTGAATCGTTACCTTTCAAGGGAATTGAGAAAAAAAGAGTACGTTTAGAGCTACTGCTGTTATTACTGGCATGTTTCTATCGAGCATTGCAGTACGTTATCTGTCGTCTAAGCATGCTTGTCTGGCCTTATATGGCTCACTCGAACAGGAACAGTAGTCAAACATTCACCTCACCAAAATCCGTGGACGTGCTGAATGTGTTCAGTGGAGCCTGTCCAAAGCAGTGTGGTTTCAAAGCAACACTGCTTTGGAAGGTGTTCAACATACTCAGACAGCCTCCCGAATTCCCACTGAATCTTTGTTTATAAAAACACAATTTCCTTGACATCTACAGCAATAGCCCTAATTGAAATCAGTTCCTAATGCAATTCTCATGGTCCACGATGTACACCATCAGTGCTCCAAGATGGGAATGATGAGGTCAACAAACGGAATTAATGTGTGGTTGGATAAAAAATTTCAATATTTTAATTGTTCCTATTGTTTTCTGCCATCTGCTTTAACAAGGTGCTCTTATCATTTGTTAAACAGTGGTTTCCAGATCACTAGGTGAGACAAGCTGCAAAATGAGGCCCTTTCAAAAGGATTTGCTGACCTCTATTGGCAACTTTTGAAAACTATTTAAGAATACAACTGGTCTATCCATCCATCCAAGTCAAGTATTTGTATAGCCCATTATCACAAATTAATAATTTGCCTCAGTGGGCTCTAAGTTAACACAACATCCTGTCCTTCACTCAAATTATTTTCTGAAGTCAGGTCACAGGGTCATGCTGGAGACTATCCCAGTGCTCATTGGATAAAAGGCAGGGAAACACCCTGGAAAGGTCACCATGAATAATCTGTGCTAGCAGGGTTTTTTTTTGGTTTCATCAAAAGTATGATGGATGTTGTCAATAGATTTTACAGAT